>NW_012195017.1:228221-271125 GCF_000504015.1 Erythranthe guttata | reverse complement strand
CAAGATAGGAAATTGGGGTTTATAAGCGGTTTCTCTTCCCCTTTTGTTCTTCTCATTTATAAAAAAAGAGTCGCACACAAAACGCCTTTATTTTTTTTTATTTAGAAAAAGAGGCGTTTTCGCAGAGATATAAAGATTTATCTTTATATATATATATCCACCTATATAGATATATATCTATATATATATATATATATATATATATTTATATATATATATATATATATATATATATATATATATATATATATATACATATATATATATATATATATATATTATTTATTTTATTTAAAAAAAAATTTAATTTAAAAAAAAATTATTTTTTTTATTTCTTTATTTTCTAATTATTTTAATTTCGAATCAATATATTTACTGTACTGAAAATAACAACATGTAACTGTAGTAACTATAGTAACGCGTAGTTACGTTCTTTTTTTTAGCCCATATTTTTAGTCGATCAATTATATACACACACGAATACTGGCTAATACAAAAACAAATTCATAAACCAAAACAACAAAAATTTACAAATTTCAATATTTATATTATAAATCATCTCAAAACCAATAAAATACAAATAAAAAATACACAAATATACGCATATGTAACTACATGTTACTATAGTAATGTATAGTAATGTATAGTAATGTATACAGTTTGTTGAACACTGCATCACATGTGACTTCAACCAAATTTTTGACACCTTCAAAGAGAGGAACAATGGCTTTCATTAAGCTGCAATAACAAAATCGAAACAAAAAAAATTACTTTAGTGCAAATCAATAAAATTTGAAGAAACATCGAAACACTAAAAAATCAACAAACACTAAGAAATCGTGAGATAGAGAGAGAGATTTTATTGCTGGGAAATGCTACAAATTTTAAATCGAACAGACGGTGAATCCTCACCCCCCCCCGTCTCCTACCAAAACCCTAGGCGCCGCTAATAACCACCCACAGTTTCGCGCACCCACAAATGCAAAAAAATATAGAAATAAACCTGTAAACATAAAAACAACGAAATTACCATCAAACTATAGATCTCGACGAGAGGAATCCAACGGTCGGTCGTCCGTCAAATTTCGACCGATGGAACACAAAATACACCTCTGGCAAGACCACCGTCGACGAATGAAAAAAACATTGCAGAAACAGATCTGCGCTCCAAACTGAATGAAATCACCACCAAAAGAAAGAGCTCGACGAGAGGAATCCAACGGTAGTTAAACCATCGAATTCCGACCACCGGAGAGAGAGTTATGACTCCGGGAAGCAATTTCGCCGGTGGAAGGTTTGTGGAGGCGTGATTTTGAATTTGGGAGAAGAGAATGAACGAAATGTGAGTGGGTAGGGTTTAAAACTGATTTTAAAAGGGTATTATAGGTACTTCATGATGGCCCAAGGAGGTATGTCAAAATATTTTCGAAATGAGGGGGGTTTCCCTTAGAGTGTAATCAACTTGGTAGATAGTTCTATATAATTTATAAATGAGGGGTCTACAAAATAATCCATATATATATATATTAATATATTAATACTATATAAGCGTCGAAGTCCTCCTATTTTACTCTCCGTTTCCGTTTTTTCCTTTTTTTTTCTGCCAATTTCCACGTAAAACGGCGCCGTTTGGTGAGGCTCAACCAATCAGGTGGCTGTATTAATTTACTTTCCATTTAATTTCATTATGCACGATCGCAATCAGCCATCTTTGGTGGGCCCAGATCTTTTTTTATTCTTTTACATGCCTACAATGTAAATATGTGGGCCTGTCCTTTTGTTTTTTATTTTTCTTTCTTTTTCCTCCTACTTTTACAACTGTGTGGGGTCCAAATATTTATTTATTAGATCTTTTTACTCTCCACATTTTCCTTTCCCATTTTTTTCTGACACTTCCCCGCTGAAACGGCGCCGTTTCATTAAATCCCACCAATCACATGGCTACAATAATGTCTTTTCCATTTAATTTTACCGAGCACGATTGCAATCGTTCATATATGGTAAGCCCCTATCCGTACTCTCTCTTCTTCCTTTTCCTTTTTTTTTTCTTCTACCGTTAATTTGGTTAATTTGGCATATTACCCCCTGAGGTTTGATTGAGGTAGCTCCGTTACTTTTTCCTTCCAACTTAACGGTGCGTGTACATCACACCATCATAAAAGCGAGTGATGTAATGACAAGTCAATGTAGATTAATCAGAAAGACTAAAACACCCCACTCTTTGTTTTTCCATTTTCGTTTTCCATTTCCTTTTTCTTTTCCTTTCTAATTCAAAGTTAATATCGGGTTTGTAATAGTCTGTAATTGTGGAAGTGATTTAGGGTTGTTTAGGTAGAAATTGGGTTGACATTGTTTTTTAATTGTGTATGATATATGATTAGGGATAGAGTTTGGTGGGTTAATTGGAAATTAAATAAACTAATTTAAATATTACTTTTGAAATTTATATATTCTTCCAACTTTGGAAGCTCCAGAAAATAAAAATTAAATTTAGGATTTTCAAACTTTGAAACAAAAAAAAAATTAAAAAAAAAATAAATTAAAAAAGTAAATATAACTAATAATAATAATAATAATAATAATAATAATAAGAAGAATAATAATAATAAGAATAATAATAATAACAAGAATAATAATAATAATAATAATAATAATAATAATAATAATAATAATAATAATAATAATAATAATAATAATAATAATAACAATAATAATAATAATAATAATAACAATAACAATAATAATAATAATAACAATAATAATAATAATAATAATAATAACAATAATAATAATAATAATAATAATAATAATAATAATAATAATAATAATAATAATAATAATAATAATAATCATAATAATAATAATAATAATAATAATAATAATAATAATAATAATAATAATAATAATAATAATAAATATTAATTGGTGGCAGTTAAATTTGAAATCCGTAGAATTGTTTTTTAGAAGTCGACTTCAGCAACTAAGAGGGTGTTTGGCTAAGCTTATAAGATGTTAAAAGGAGCTTATAAGATGTTTTAGAGCTTATAAGCTCTTCCAAAGTGTTTGGTAAATTTTTAGAAAAAGATCTTAATTTTTTTTTAAATAAGCTGTTGGAGAGCAAATAAGATCTTTTTAAATAAGTACCTCTACCCCACCTTTTTATTTAAGATCTTTTAATGAGTAAAAATAGGAAATAAGCCCATTATCCAAACACTCTAAAAAATAATCATAAAAATAAGATGTAACAGCTTATCAGCTCTTATAACATCTTATAAGACGTAAGAGCTTATCAGCTGTTTAAAATAAGTTTAGCCAAACACCCTCTAAATAGATTGTTCGGAATTATAATTGAAAATTAGAATTGTAGAAAAGGTACATATTTTTAACTTAAAATAAATTAATTACAAGAGAGGAAATGGAACTTCTAGAAACCAACCACCAGTTGGTGTGGATGTGATTTTGCCTTATTTTAAGGGGTAATATAGTCTTTCACGTTTATAGTTAATGGTGTTCATAGAAGCTATCTTAATCAAACCTCAAGGGGGTAATCTGCCTAATTTGATCACAAACGGGTCATGTATCAAATGGTGAAACTACAAGGGGTTAAGTGCTATCTACCTTAAATAAATTAGTACTAATTATACATGTCTTTCCACTTGGCAATTTGCCATATTTCCTCTAATTTTACACTCAAGAGGAGATTAGTAAGATAAAGAGACACTTTTCATCTTTTTTCTTCCAACACCAAGCCATTTACTTGTTTCTTCCTCCTCTCTCCACCGAAACCATCACCACCACCATCGGCCTTCTTCTTCTTCCACCTCAACTCCCATTTTCAAGAAAATCCCAAAAATGAAAATGAAGGTCCCCTATTTAACCCTTGTTATAGACTACACCAAAAACACCATCAAAACTACTTGCCTCCTTACGGGAGATAATAACACATCCCTCCTTGAAGCTGACACCATTTCATTCACAATCAAAGTAGCTTTGTTAGATTTCGGTGCTTGAAAGCCTCTCTTCTTTCGGTTACTTTCTTCTCTTCGATTTTAAGGTAAGAAATTCAAATTTCTTGCTGCAATTAAATGGCATCATTAGTATTAAAATAGTTTTCAAAATTTCTAAAAGATTTGGAGTGATTTCGAAAAAAAATTAGGGCTTTTTGGGGAAAAATCAGGGTTCGCCGGAACGGCCGTCCCGGAACAGGAACGGTGCCCGCCGTTCTGGAATCCCTAACAAAACCGTTCTCTCTCCTATGACGTGGCGGACCACCGTTACGGCCGAGACTTAGCCGGGAAATGGCACCGGAACGGCCTCGGAACGGCCAGAACAGCCGAAACGGCTCCGGAACGGAAAAATAATAAAAAAAAAATTGGGAACGAGACCCTTGATGGACAAAAAAAAACTGAAAAAAAAGAAGGAAAAAAGAAAATTGGGATCGGGATAATTGGTAAAAGAAGAGTGTAAATTATTTTTTAAATTAAAAAAAGAATTTAAATTAAAAAAAGAGTTTAAATTTTTTATTTATTTTTTCATAGAGTTAAGTGCTAATTTTTTGGATAATGAGACCCCACAACTCCCTCTAATTTCATATTAATAGGAGAAAGTAACAATAAGTAAAACATGACTATAATTTATGTATTTAACGAAAAGAAAATAGCAATCATACATATATATTTTTTTTACAGAAAATAACAAATAAAATTGAAGACTGTGATTCTTAAAAAATGGAAAACAAATATCAAAATAGAAATAATAAATAAAAATAGAAAATTCGAATATATATAATATTAAAATTTTATTTAACTTTTTTTTTGTTTTCAATATTCTGTTACTTAAATATAATTATTTTAATTTGAAATTAATTCATCACATAATATTTTTTACTACAAATAAACATAAATATGTGTTTTTATTTTTGTTTTTAATTTTTTTTAATGCAAGGTTGTTGTAATTTTGTTTTTTTAATTTTTAATAATTTTAGCATATTATTGTATTGTAATGTTTGTATTAAAACTATATTTGAACTATATTATATTTTTTAGCATTTTAATTAAAAAAAACTCTGTTCTGGCCGCGACGGAACCGCGACGTGGCAATGGAACTGGAACGGCAGTGTCCGCGACAGCCGACTGTTCTGTGCCGGCGAGCCATGGGAAAAATGGAAAAGATGTGTTTCGTGTTGATTTCTTGTTCTTGCATGCATCATCTATGTTAGTAGTGGGTAGATACAAGTTTTATTGGCTAAATACATTAAAAATTTCGGATTTCAAAAAGGGGTTTCAAGAAAAATGAATTTTTGAACTTTTATAGGTTGCATGTGTAAATCGAAATATTTTTGGGCCAAATCTGTAATTTTCAGAAGTTAGTCCTAAAATCAAAACTGTTTTCCAGCATTTATTTAACAAAAATTTCGGATTTAAAAAGGTTTTGCAAGAAAAAGTGATTTTTGAACTTCTAGTGGTCTTGCATGTATAGATCTAGAGATTTTGGGGTGAAATATGTAATTTTCGAAATTTCTGCATAAAGTAACTTTTTAAATTTGTTTTCTGCATTTATTAAAGTAAAATTCCAGATTGTTAGGGGTTTTTCATGAAAAAGTGGATTTTGAACTTCTAGTGTGGTTGCATGTGTAAATCTTGAAACTTTGGGGTCAAAACTGCAATTTCCGAAAAATCTCTCATTTCTAAAGTTTGAATCTGTTTTCCAGCAAGTATTAAATGGGGAGAAGTTTTCTTTACGAAGGTTTCAAAGTGATTAAGGTTATATTAGAGTTTTGTATTTTTTTTAAATTAAAAAGGGGGTTTTCTAGTTTTTTATTTCAAAAAAAATCAAAACTTTATGAAAATTAAAAAATGATTTCAGAAATTAAAATTTGGATCAGTTAGGAGTTCTAGAATTTAATTTGAGAATTTTTGGAATTAGTTTGCTATTATTTCGAAATTCGGACATTTTGCATGTCATTTATTATGTTTTGTGCTTTTATTTTCACGTCCTTGATTATATAACTATGAGTGATGAGATTTGGGATTTTGTACATTAATTTGCTGCATGGATGTGTTTATTACTGCTGCAATTTATTGGAAAGAATTATTACCTAGAAGTGGTAATAAGTTCATTAAATGAAAGGTGAAAAATGGGTGCTTGCTTTACAAGCATGGTTTAATATTAAATGGTGATGTTTTAATGTGTGGCTGCATGTGTGTGCTGAGTACATGTGTGTGTGTGTGTGCTGAATGTGTATGTGGTGTGTGCCGTGTGTGGTTGTGTGCGTTTATGTATGTGAATTTGGGGATTTTTGCCCAAATTATAAATATGGGGTAAATTGTGATATTTGTGTGATTTTGTGGCACTTGATTGATATTTGTGACGTTATGTGTGGGTCATAAGCATGATTTTTAAAAGTTGCATTTAACGGTTTTTAAATTGAAAGATTAATGGAATACCGAGTAATAAACAACTCGGATATAGAGGGCCGGTATCCAACTAGGATGAAATGTTGTGGTTTGATCCGACTTAGTGAAAACGGGCTCGTAACAGGTTTATTATTCAGGTACAGAAATTAATCTTTCACGAATCCGATAAAACCAAAAATGTGTTTTCCACGATTTTCATAAAAAAGGGATTTTAGTCATTTTGCATAAGTACGTGTTTATGTGTGAATGACGTGTTTTCGTGAATTATGCGATTTACCGATTGTCTTGTGTTGGTTTGGAATGTGGGTAAGAATGGATAATATAACTTATTTTCAAAGTTCGATATTTAATCGGATTTCTTACTGAGCTTATAACTCATCTAGATGTCTTTTAATTGCAGGTAGTAGTGCTAGTAACCCTCAACCGGGATGGATCGAGTAGCGGATCGAGGTCTTGCCCGGGTTTTTGTTGGAAGTTGTACGAGGATCTATGAACGATGCTATATATATTTTGGGTTTTCTTTTGGTGATGTAATATTAAACCTAACTATTTTCTTTTCGTACCTTTTAAACTCATTACCGATATGAATCGTACTTAACTCCTATTATAATATAGTCCGTTTCGTAATTTTGATAAGTCGAGGTGAACAAACGGAATCCACCGATATGTTCGAAGAGTTCTTAAAGAACCAAAGAGAATAATCTCATTATTTTATTCAAAATTCGTCCTATAAAATAAGCCAAATTGGCAACATATTTATAAGTGCTAAAAAGATTCATTTTTCACAAGGAAAATGACTCCTACCTAAACTATAATAAGGAAACTTGTAAATAAGCAAATCCTAACCATAAAAGACTCTAAAATTATAAAAACATAATAAATACTAAATTAAAATCGTGAATAAGTAAATTACCAAAATAATTGTAAATTAAAATCGTAATTTTGCTATTTTCATGCCTCCACTAGTAATTTTCGAATTATTCACCAAAATAACCTTTCCAAACTCTGATTTCTTCTAGAACCGAAAACCGATAGGGATAGTGTAACACTCGAACGAAAAAACTCCCCTCGAAACTTGCGAAAAACCTCCCCTAGAAACTTGTTTCCAAACGAAGCCTTTATTCGACTAAAGTAACCTAAGAAAGTTTTTCGAAAACGCAAACTTCTAAATACCCAAAAGAAGATATTTTTGATAATTGCTTTTTTGCCCCAATCCAAAGTTTTAAAATTGCACATAGATCCTTTTGCTTCCGCTAAGTATATAGTATTCCGATAAACCGGTTCGACTGATCGCCTGACTTTAAGGGGGTGCTACAACATATAAAAATCTTGTAAATGTATAAAGCCTTCTCTTGATAATTGAGTAGTAATAGAATCATAGTAACTCTTCAAGTTTCATCAAGGTGAACATCAGTGTGCACTGTAAACGGTTCGATCATCAGAGTGCATATCTGCGACTCGACTAGACAGTAGACAGTTACAGCCTTATTAGTGCATAGACACAATTAATGAAATATTTAAGTAATTCTACAAGACGAAATGCAGCCTCACTTACAGATATTTCTTAGGATCCTGTTGAACTTGTAGATCACATCATTTGAAATTGTAGTGCAGCTCAGAAAAAAAAGTAACGGTATAAAATCGAAAAAACAAGTACAGCCAATAACCAACCAAGACGTTTCATAAGCTTTACCAGTGCATGTTCCTTGGGCTTCAAGTTGAAACGGGGACAACCAGTAATATCGATTTTGGCTTCTGACAAAGACAAGCCATTTCCAAGACTAACCAACTTAGGTAAGTATTGAAGTACAAGTCTGCTTAATTCAATACGAATTACGCCGTTATCGGTGTAAATTGCTCTCTCCTTTTCTTGTTTAACTATTTCCTCCACAGATTCACAGTCTTCAACCACAAGTTCCTTTAAGTTGGGAAGGCATGGAACCATGGATTCCCAGAGTATGAACTTTAGCTTATGACACGTGCTGACTGTTAGATGTGTAAGTGCCGGGAAATAGCTTGTCCAGATTGAAGGTGCTTCGCATACGTGCTTCAGTTCCCACAAATAATAGATTCTTAAATGTTCTAGACATGGAAACACGTCTCCAGCTGAGCTGCTGTCTACAATCGTTTGTATTTTTGGGCACTCTCTCAATAGGAAGAACTTTAGTAACCGGAAATTGGAGATCCGGAATTCTGACAAACTCTTGACTTTCATGTGATGATCCAGGTAGAATGATGTGGCACGTGCAAGTACATTTTGAATCATTTGAGGTACCTGATTAGCATTGCCATTCACAAATCTCAAGGACTGTGTTTCTTTGCGGAATAGTTGTTCTACCTCATCTGGTACTCGAGATGCTATTCGTTTTACATCACAGCCAACAACGAAGCAGAATTTTCGTAAGATGCCCTTCTTCCAAGAAGGGCTTGTCTGAATGAAATCCTCAAACATTTCTACTTTTGGAAAGTAGAACTGAAGATGACTCAGATTCTCCAACTCAGCAACGTTCTTTATTATCGGTTCGGCATCGTTAGTCCACCGGTGATCTTCAGGGTGCACTGAAATATTTAGAGCTTCGAGATTCTTGATCTTGGATAAGAAAGTGGGAGAAATCAGTTTAGATGGCAAATGTACAAATTCACTCTCATCATCAGGCCCATAAAAGGACAGCTGCAAATGCGTAAGAAGCGTAAGTTCACCAATTTCATCGGGGAGGTCATATAGTTCACTGCCCGACAGATCCAGCACTTCCATATCGCTGAGATTCCCGATTTCGGATGGAATTTTCGCTAGACGAAAACAGTTTCTCAACATAAGAACCTTAAGTTTGGAAAGCTTGAAAAGTGAACTAGGCAGGATCTTGATTTTAGTATCCGACATGTCCAGAAAAATCAGATCGGGCATGGTGTTGAAAAATGAGTCGGGAATCTGAGTTAAGCGGGTGTTTTTTTGGAGGAATAAAAAATAAGGATTAGAGTAGTCTGGTTCCTCTGGTAGCTGACACAAGTCACGTTCTACGAGATTTATCACTGAGGAATTCTCAAGTTTCCCCGATGTGGATGGACGATTGGGAATTGAGATAGTTTTACCATCATCCAACTCTACACACTTAATAGAGTTATTCTCCATCATAAACGAATAACTTTCGTTTTCTGGAATAGACGTACTGTAAACTTTATGCGTTTCCTGTGAATTGGAAGGGCTCAAGGACTCCTGTTTTGAAACTGATTCAACTGCTTGCTGTGAATCATGAAAACCACTCACAGGATTCGCTTTCAACCGTGCAAGCGCCTCCTCCTTATTTGTCGAGAAGGATGTTCCTCCATGCCCGACAGGGCTAGTTTTAAATTTCTGATCTTTTTTTGTAGGTATGACTACAGGAATTGCTTTGTCGTACTCATATTCATCTTTGACGGGGCAATGCTTTAGGATTTTGGCAGTAGAGTTGTCGAAATGTTCCGACTCCTCTGTTAGCGAGTCACTCTTTCCAGCTTGTAGTTTCTCAAGGAGACCACTCCCTTTATATTTCAATTCTGTAGCATCCATTGACCATCTGTCTAATATCTTTGGTACACGTCTCCCCCCCATATATACTTTATTCATCCGTTTACGAACGTATAATAGTCGGTTACCCAAACAATGGTAATATTTTTCAGTACATTCTGCTATACTCTGATGGTTCTCGAGGTTAGGTTGCTCACATGCTATTGGATTCCTCTCGATAAAAGCATCTGCAAGTTGAAGAGCAAAAACAAGAAACGACTTAGTTTTATCTGACATATATTTATGTGAAACAAATAATCTAGAATTAGCAAGCTCATAATGAAGTTTGTCTCCTTTTGCGCATATTTAGAATTGGACTATTTTGAATGACCATTTCAAGTAAAAAGTTTAGTCGTTAATTAGGTAAATGATTTGATGTTTATATCTTCAATACATCCTCACGTGCAAGAAGATCAATTTAGTAATTATAACTGTAGTAGAAGAACCTTCGAGTCAGTTTAACCTTACAGATATTTTATTTGACATGTGATATGGTTGATATATATATATATATATATATATATATATATATATATATATATATATATATATATATATATCACCTTACGCTAGCAATAACGAGGGTTTGTATTTCATATTTTGTTCTTAATTGAATTGCGTAGGAATACAATAATTTGGTTTTGAATATTAAAACTACAATCCCAGCATAATTAATGGATAATTGGGTGATTCATAAATGCATAGGGGAAAGATAAAATCATATACTTGTTTTTATTTGATAATCTTCATGATTTCACTTGCTTTCTGGATAGTTTGCATATGTAGTTTATTTTAGTTTTAAGATATAAACAATAACTTCATAGTTAGTGAAAACCCCCAACACATTAGCATATATTAGGATGGGTATACTCTCATTTTACATATGAGTGAGATATGTAAAATTTTAAGTGATTTGTTTAACTACCCTTAATTATTAGTATGAAATATGCCACTCCAATCGCACCACGTGTCCCGATAATATAATTGGTTTTTGAATGATTTGTGTATTGTCTAAAACACATTATTACAAATATTTAATATTTAAAATATAAATAATAAATTTTATGAGAATTGTCTTTTGTACCCCTTGTATTTTTATAAATTTTATATCTTATTATTGCTGAATTTGTAAAGTCAATTATACATTTATTCGTAAAAATCATTAAACCACTCGTCAAAAAATGAATCCTATTGGATTTTTAATGATTTGTGTATTATTTAAACCACCTTATTACAAATATTTAATATTTAGAAACATAAATAATAAATTTTATTGCGAATTGTCTTTTGTACCCCATGTATTTTTACAAATTTTAAATCTATTTATTGTTGAATTTGTAAAGTCAATTATACATTTATTCGTAAAAATCATTAAACCACTCGTCCAAAAATGAATCCGATATGATTCGAACTTGTAACCACCTTAAAACATACAAGAATACTTACCATTGAGACACAACATATTACTGAAAATTACCTAACAATAAGCATATATATCACAACGCTACAGTGTATAATGATTATAACACTTATATAAATAATGTTCAATAAATTACTAATTCTCATATAATAATAATAATTATATATTAAAAATATCCAATATTAACATATCTATATATAATAAGTTTTAAAAATCTAAGGAAATGCATATCAACTCGTGTAATTTAAAAATGAATTTCGAAAGAATTTGAAGTTTGAATTGAATCTTAAATCGTAAGATTTGAATCAATTCACCTCACGTGTGTTCAATTCGAAAACAATATTCAAATATTTGAAACGATTCAGCTCAAGTCATTTCAGTTTGTAGACAATATTCGAATATTTGAATCGATTAAACTCAACAATTTACATAAACGTATTAATCGAAGTAACTATGTATAGTTAAAGTTTAGTATTTTTTTTATTGAATTTTATCGTAAAAAGAATAAAACTTAATTTGTAAAAACCGTAAGACCGTAAGATTTAATAGATTCAAATATTATGGTTAGATTAAATCTTAAGATTTATGATTTGATTCTTATAATTTTTATAAATTAAGTTTTTTTTTTTTAATTAAAATTGAATTAAAAGGATATTAGACTTTTTAATTATAAATAGTTAACTCGATTAATACGTTCTTGTCAATGGTTGAACTTAGTCGATTCAAATCTTTGAAACATATTTACAAATTGAACGAACTTGAGCTTAATCGATTCAAGTCTTACAATTTGAATCTTACATATGTCAGAATTAAATTTATTAATTTATATGATAAAATAAAATTAAATAGAAATTAGACTTTAATTATAAATAGTTACTTCAATTAATATGTTCTTATAAATTATTAAGCTTCTTTGATTTAAATATTTGATTTACGTTTACTAGTTGAAAGGATTTGAGCTTAATCAATCAAATCTTATTATTTGATTAAACTTAATATTAAAAGAAAAATCATAATATAGTATTTTCAGTATATAGTTTATTTTAAAGTAAGAAAACTAATTGGAATGAGTTATAATCTATTTTTTTCTTCTAAATAAATATCTTATTTTATTTTTTATTCGAATTTGTAACACTATCGTTTTAATAAGTCGGCTTGTATTAAGGCATGCATTTGTTTATATTTAATTGAGTATTCTTTATATTTTTCAATAGTGGAGTTTATTAATTTATATAATTAATAATAGATGTTTGGGGATATTGCCGGAGTTCTTTATACTTTTTTTTAAACTGTATTATATTAAATTTGTTAATAATTTATTTAACATTATTTAAATACTTATATTTATTATCACTTTTACATTGTGTCTTGCCAATATAAAATGATTCTTAGATGTGTTAATATAAGTTATTGTGCCCTGATGGTTAGTAGTGTTGAAAGTAGTGAAAGGTTTGAACTTCAATTCCCAACTAATGCATGCATGCATTTTTGGGCAATTATTATTCATCAAATGAAATTGGGTCACCGAGTTGACCCGACTTCATCAAATGAAATTGGTCCCGGGTCACTGAGTTGACCCGGCTCGAATCTTTAAAATATATTTAAATTAATTATTTACTAAAATATAGTCAGGGGTAACTTAGACAATTGAATATTAATCTATTTTGTATTAGTTTAATAAAGAAAATAATCGAAGGACACTTTGGTAAAATGCTTCGATTTTTTGTAACACCAGCCATGTTATTTTCCTAGGATCCAGATTTAATCTTAGAAAATTAATGATGATTGAAGCATATCTCATATAAGTTTAGAACACGGGGTATCTCACCCTAGACAAATCCTAAACAATAACCTCATAACTAGTGAAACCCCCCAACACATTAGCATATATTAGGATGGATATACTCTCATTTTATATGTATAATTATAAGTGATATGTTTAAATACCCTTAATAATTATATTACATTAACAAACCCTATTTCCCCTCTCACACTTCTTCACCGGCCGTCTCTCTCTATTTTTCTCTCCCCTGCCACCATACCACGCCTCCGTCCCACCTCCGCCTTGCCTCACGTCGAGAAGCCGACCTCCTCTCTGTCGACTTAAAGAACGTCACCGACCAAGTAAAAGGAGGAGAGCCGCGGAGACGGGAGCTACATGTCCTCCATCAAAACCTTCAAATCCAAATCGAGAAGCATCTATCCTCCATTTTCGACGATATTCTGAATCTTTTCGATTCCAAGCCCATCGGATCTGCCGCCTGCATGTATGTTTTTTCTCTATTTTCTCTATTATGTCCTGTTTCCTTTTAATTAGTTTCTTATCTTTTTATTCTATTTAATTTTGTTCCATTTATTTGGAATTTGAAACTAATCGATTATGGTGATATGTTGAAGTTTTATAGATTGATGAAATGTGCATATGATTTTGCAATTTTTATTATATTTGGATACAATCGAATTATGAGTATGACTTTAGGTTAGAATAGCAAACTCAATTAAGGTTTGAGATGTAATATTTTTTGTGATTATGAAATTGAATTTAGTGTAATTCAGGTTGCTCGATTCTTAATGTGATTTAAGTTTATGTTTGTCGGTGATCTGGAGTTTTCTTTTCATTTCTCTTTTTTCGGTAAAAAAAATGATTATTGGCATTTATTTGATGTAATTTTGCGTTCGTATGCAAGGCATTGCCAATGCTGACATAGCCCACAACAAGACGAAATGGAACAACAAGAAAAGATTGGATTTTTTTTGCATAGTTGTGTTGAATTTTATGATAGATTTCGCTTGAATTTGGTTGTTTTTGTAGTTGTTTTCGATACATTTAGTAGTTTTCGATAATTTTTAGTTGATTTCGTTAATTTATAGTTGATTATATTTTTGATAAACTTGTAACTGTAAACAAATATTTTTGTAAACAACTATTTTGTTTAGTTGTTTTACAATTTTCATATAGTTGATTATGGGGTAAACGGATAAAAAAAATAGTTGTTTTCAGTAATTTTGTAGTTAATTATGAAAAAAACAAATCGAAAAAACTGAAAATTTAAATAAATAAATAAAAATTATAGTTGATTTCGGAATATTATAGTTGATTTCAGAAATATTGTAGTTGATTTTAGAATTTTTTTAGTTAATTCTGACGAAAAAAACTAATTTTTTTTAATCCTTTTTAAATAAATAAACGAAAAAAATAAAAAGAAAATAAAAAGAAAAGAAAAATGCACTAAAATGGTGTGTAATGGATAGTGAATAGAGGTAGGTTAAATATAGAAATAAGGGAAGGGATGGGTCTATCTATCACTAATAAGTGAAAATGGGCTGGACCCATCCTTATTTAAAAAATGCTAGAGTAGCTCCCAATTTACTTGTGCTTGGTATGACCGTAAGTTGTGATAATTTAGTAAATATTCTTTGTGGGTTCGACATCCGACTAATTTGAGTCCACTTTACTACTTGCTACAATACATACACTGGCGTGTGGAATTTTAGCAAAAGATATTCAATTTCAAACACCCTTGAATATAATCATGGATTCGCCACTGTCCTAAGATTATTTACCCCACGTATGAGCTTTGGTAAGGAGGAGCATGATAATTGAGTCCTTAAGGGCTTGGGGGAAGGACCAGAGAGCATTATATGGTCAAGATTGTGATTTGTAGAACCTTGTGATCACAGATGATGTTTAACGGCCATTGGATCAGACATCACAGGCATGATGAATTGCGCATGTGGAAGCTTCTAGTAGGAGAATCCAACTTCCACTAGTTACTTTATAATAGCACTTAACTTTTGTGATTACAAACTCTTACAAGATGACCTTCTTGTACTTGTAATACATGCACATAATTCCCTCTTGTGGTTTAGTGGTAGTTTCCTTTAGTTTTTACGTTAAACTTAACTGCACGTGTCAAACTTCAAAGTATTCTTTTTGCGGATGACCTATTCTTGCCTTTGTGCTTACATTTTCCATTTTACTTTTGCAGATGACCCCCTTAAAGTTTGATACAAACGGTTAAGTTTGACGGAAAAACTAACGGAAACTACTCCTAAACCACAAGTGGATTATGTCTTAAACCAAAAGCTTGTAACTACGGGACTTAAGTGCTACTTACCTTATATATATATATATATATATATATATATATATATATATATATATATAAATATATGGATTGGTATATATGTAATCAAAGTTGAGAGAGAGAGAGAGAGAGAGAGAGAGAGAGAGAGAGAGAGAGAGAGAGAGAGAGAGAGAGAGAGAGAGAGAGAGAGAGTGAAAATACAATTCACCGGAAAGAAATAAAAATAGAAGATGTGTAAAATACCATTAAAGCTAGGAGAGATTAGCTTGTTCCTTGACCCTTGTTAGGTTTTGAAAGAATTTTTTGGGAACTCTTTGTAATTGATTTATTTGATTAATAAAGTTAATTTTGTTCCACAGTGGACGTAGGCATATTCATCTGACCAAACCACTAAAATTCTGTGTTATTACTTATTACTGATTTGATCATAATTTATGTTGATATTTGACTTTGATTCAAATATAATTTAATTGTTTTGATTTTCTTAACTCAATTTTTAATATTTTTAAAATTATTATTATTAAAAGATTTATTATTTTAAACTTGGATTTATTATTTTAAGTTAGTGGGCAGTTATTTATAACTTAGTGTGTAGTTATTTAAGCACATATTTAACTCATTCACTAACTCATTATTCCACTAACTCATTGTCTCTCCTATGCTAATTTCGTGCGGGGCAAAGAGCTACCAAAATTTATAAATAGGAGAAGAACTCAATTCATTTCAAACATTTTCTGCAGAGAGTTGACAGCACAGAGTTGCGGGTGTTGGCAACACCTTCGCCAGCACCCTGCTTTCTTTATGGATTTCTCACTACAGAATTGAGTCTCTTCTGTATTCAATCTCATTGAATACGGTTTTGTATTCCTAGAGTGCATTTGTACTAGATATAGGAACTAGTGTACGAAGAAATCATCTTACGATTTCTTCTTAGAAGAGAAGATGGCGACTTCTCATTTGTATTCTCTTGAATAATGTTTTGTATTCTTAGAGTGCTTCTGTACTAGTTACTAGAAATTAGTCTACGAAGAAATCAACTTGGGATTTCTTCGTAGAAGAAAAGATTGTGGCTTCTCATTTGTATTCTTTTGAATATTGTTTTCCGCCGATGAAGGCTCCATCCACAAGTTATATACTTGTGGATAATAATTTAAAAACTTGTGTCATTTATGTTCCGCTCCACAATCTTTCTCAACAGGAGTTTTTGTTTATTTGAAAAAAATCTCCGATTTTAAATCGATTTATATTATTTTAACGAATTCGGGGCACTAAATTCTTTCAATCTACGTTTCAAGTTTTCAATATGTACGTTTTGTTTGCTGTTTGAATTTGCAGTTCGATGTGTTCAAGTTTCTTCTATTCTTTTGGTGTTTAAATATTTGTCATATACAGTGCTTATTCACACTACAATAATAAATTTACAATAATTCGAATTAGTGAAAAAAGTTATACTCAAACGGATGTATTCATTCATCGTGTCTAGCGGTGTAAATCGGATCGGGATTAGCCTTTTCGATGAAATTCTGATTTTTTCCGGAACGATCGGAAATCGGAATCTCATATATATTCCAATTCCGATTCAAACAATTTCGGAAAAAATGGAATTCCAAATTTCTGAATTAAGATTTAAAAATATGGTTCCAAAATTGGAAAATCTGTAATTAGAATCGGCGGAAATCGGAAATTCCATTCCAATTTGCACCCATAATTGCGTCCTCCTTTCGATTTGTGTAGACGTCTAGAACAGGTACGGTGAGAGGTCTTATATAAAAATTAGATATGTTTTCAAGTATAAATTTATTTAATGATAGTATAGGAGAAATATATTTGGAGAAAAGAGAGAATGAATTATCTCTCACGTATATTAATCATATATATAGTTACATGTAGGAAACCCTAATCCTAACTACACAAGGTAACCTATTATACAAGGTAACTAGAATAAATAGGAATAATAATAATATACGTAATATATATATAAAAGATACGCTAATACACCCCCGCAGTCGAAACGGGAAAGGAGAGGACGTGGAGACTGGAGACAAACTGTTGGAACAGTTGAGTAGGGAGTCCTTTCGTGAAGATATCGGCAAACTGGTAGGCGGATGGGACGTGAAGAACTCGAACGTGTCCCAAAGCAACTTTGTCTCGGACAAAGTGGATATCGATCTCCACATGTTTCGTACGAGAGTGTTGAATAGGATTGCTGGATAGGTAGACGGCACTGACGTTGTCACAGTAGACAATAGTGGCTTTCGAAAGTGGGCAGAGCAGCTCAGAAAGTAGGTTGCGTAACCAAGTCGTTTCGGCGACGGCATTTGCGACAGCTCGGTATTCGGCCTCCGCACTAGATCGAGAGGTAGTGACCTGTCGTTTGGAGGACCAAGAGATGAGGTTGTTGCCGAGGAAGACACAATAACCCGATGTCGAACGACGAGTGTCAGGGCAGCCACCCCAATCGGCGTCGGAGTAAGCGATAAGGGAGAGGTCCGGATTGGGGGAGAGCTGAAGGCCGTGATCGAGAGTTCCACGAATGTAGCGAAGGATACGCTTGAGAGCGGCCATATGAGGTTCCCTCGGATCATGCATGAATAGACATATTTGTTGCACAGCATAGCAGATGTCAGGACGAGTAAACGTGAGGTATTGCAGTGCACCGGCAAGGCTGCGATAAAGAGTAGGGTCTGCAACGGGGGGTCCAGTGGTCGAAGACAACTTGCTCTTTGTGTCAGCCGGCGTAAGACAAGGGTTGCAGGAAGCCATATGTGCACGCTCTAGGATCTCGTCGGCGTACTTGCGTTGAGAGAGAAATAGCCCATTCGACGAGCGAGTGACTGAGATGCCGAGAAAGTAGTGAAGATCGCCAAGATCCTTCATTGCGAACTCTTGATTAAGGGCAGCGATGATGGAGCGGAGCAATTCAGGTGTTGAGGCCGTAAGTACAATGTCATCGACATACAGCAGAAGGTAGGCGCAGGAACTGTTGCGACAGTCGCGTGAACTGCTGCGACAGTCGCGTGAACTGTTGCGACAGTACACAAAGAGTGAAGTGTCGGACTTGCATTCTCTGAACCCCATGGTAGTAATGTGAGATGCAAAACGCTTGTACCAAGCACGTGGTGCCTGCTTGAGACCGTAGAGTGCTTTGTTGAGACGACACACGTGAGTGGGGCGAGATGGATCGACGAATCCGGGAGGTTGCTCGCAGTAGACAGATTCATTGAGATTGCCATGTAGGAAGGCATTTTTCACGTCAAGCTGGTGGATTGGCCATGATCGCGAGAGAGCAATACTGAGAACTGTTCGAACAGTGGCTGGTTTGACAACTGGGCTGAAAGTCTCGTCAAAGTCGATTCCAGCCTGCTGGTGAAACCCACGAACAACCCACCGTGCTTTGTATCGCTCCAGGGAGCCATCAGACTTGAGTTTCTGTTTGTATATCCACTTACCAGAAATAACATTAGTGGACGGGGGGCGGGGCACAACATTCCAAGTATTGTTTTTAATTAAAGCAGTATATTCCTCAATCATGGCGTTTCGCCAGTTTTGGTCAAGAAGAGCTTGGCGATAGTTGGTGGGAATGGGAGAGGTAGAGGATGCAACGAGAGAGAAAGGGACTTTGGGTTTGTGGATGCCCACTTTACTGCGAGTCACCATAGGGTGAGCAAGGGGAGGTGGGGGAGGTGTGGGAGTAGGAGAAGGGGTTGTGAGCTGGTTGTGGTCGACAGGTAGTGTCGCAGGGGAAATAGGTGTTGGCTGTGTTATAGGACTGTTGGACGGACTGTTGGAACAGGGTGGTTCACTGTTGGAACAGTTGGAGGAACTGTTGCAACAGTTAGACGAAGTCTGAGGGAGGAGGAACAGGGAGGGTGTGTTTTCGTCCAAGGCAGAAGGAGGAGGGGTGTTTTTGGGGGGAGTTGACTCAGCAAAGGGAAAGTTAGTTTCGTTGAAGATAACATGACGAGAAATTATGATTCGGCCAGTGGATCTATCAAGGCAACGATAGCCTTTGTGAGAGGAAGGGTGACCGAGATAGACACAAGGAGTAGAACGGGGGGCGAGTTTATGTGGTGTGGTGGCGGTGAGGTTGGGATAACAGAGACAGCCGAATACTCGAAGATGAGAGTATGTAGGTTTGATGAGGTAAAGAGCTTCGTGAGGAGTCCGGTTTTGTGTGGTTTTGGTAGGTAAGATATTGAGTAGGTGTGTGGCCATATGAAGGGCTTCGACCCAATAAGTAGGGGGAAGATGGGCTTGAAAGATGAGGGATCGAATCATGTTAGTTATAGTGCGGATCATTCGTTCTGCGTGTCCGTTTTGAGGGGAGGTGTGGGGACACGAAAAACGGTTTAGGATGCCGTGTTTAGTGAAGTAGTTTTGAAAATCCGCATTTTTGAATTCACGACCATTATCACTTTGTAAGGCTTTCAGGGGATGTTGGAATTGAGTTTTGAGAAGTGTATGAAAATTGACAAAGGTTGTAAAAACATCAGATTTATTTCGAAGGGGAAAAGTCCATAAATAATGGGTAAAATCATCAACTAGCACAAGATAATATTTGAAACCCGTAAGACTAGAAACAGGAGAAGTCCATAAATCAGCATGAATAATTTGAAATGGAGCAACAGTAGTAGATTTTTGAGAAAAAAATGGTAGACGAAAATGCTTGCCTAATTGACAGGCATTACAAAGAGACTCCCTAGGGTCTTTATTATGGGAAAGAAAATTGCTAGAAAATAAACGAGACATGACGTGTTTGCCGGGATGGCCTAGACGCCGATGCCAAAGAGTTCGAGACGAAGGTGTTGCGACAGTGAGGAAAGCAGCGGGAGGTGAGGTGGGGGGAGGGACGCCAAATGGATATAGGTCACCGGAGCTATTGCACCTGAAAATCTCGACTCGACTCCGAAGATCCTTCACAGAAAAACCAAACGGATCAAATTCAACCGAACATGAGTTGTCGCGGGTGAACTTTCGAACAGATATAAGGTGTTTAACGATATTGGGTGTGACATAGACATTTGTGAGGCGGAAAGGAGTGGTGGGAAGAATTGTGTGGCCTATGTGGGTTATGGGGAGGGTGGAACCATTACCGACGACGACATGTTTGGGGAATTTACTGCCAGGATTAAAAACAAAATTGAAATTACCTGAGTGTGGTGCCATATGAGAGGTCGCCCCGCTGTCCATGAACCACTGTGACTCGGTAGGCTGCTGAAGTGTCACCGTATTCAAACGGTGTGCGAGATCCACCACGTTGGCACTGTTGCAGGAACTGTTGCAACTGTTGATGGAACTGCCAGAGCTGGGGCACGGTTGCTGCTGCGGATGAACCTGAGTAGGAGCCGAGTGACCGGTGTAGGGTTCAGGTGGTCCAGTAAAGTAGGCTTGAGCCGCTGGGTGGCCCGATGTATTTTGAGCGGATCCCAGAATTGACTGTTGTCGGTAAGGTGCGCGCCAAAGTTGAGATGCGCCATGAGCACTATGATAGCCGTAGTGTTGCATGGGGTGACGGTTAGTGCTGCGACCTCCGCGACGGTTGGATCGGCCACCCCCGCGCTGATAGCGCGAAGAACTACCTCCGCGGGAACTGTTGCAGGAACTGTTGCAACTGTTGGATGGACAGTTGGCGTTGGAGGCGTAGAAAACAGCAGCGGTCTGCTCCGGTTCAGAAATACGTGTTTCTTCCATCTGAAGGAGCGAACGAGTCTGTAGAAAGGTGGGAAGGGGATTTTGAAAGGAGATGAGATTGGCGACGGTCCCGTAATTTTTCGGAAGGCCGTGTAGGGTTTGTAGAACGAGTTGTTTGTCGGAGATTGGGTTTCCGACATCAGCCAAGCTGTCCGCCGTGGTCTTGATTATTTGGCAATAATCGTGAATGGAGAGAGCGCCTTTCTTGAGGGACTTGAATTTTTCTTCAAGTTGAATGGCTCGATAGTCTTTGTTATCGGTGAAGAGAGAAGAGATGGCGTTCCATAGATCACTGGCGGTGGAGGTTTTTGAGAGAACCATGCTGGATAGATCGTCGGAGATGGTGCCGTAGATCCAAGATTGGAGGAGATAGTCGGTGCGCTGCCATTCGTCGGCGGAAATCGAATCCGGTCGGGGTTTGCCATGGAGAAGATCGGAGAGGCTGAAACGACCGACGGTGATCGTGAAAAAGTGGCTCCACTTTTGATAATTAGGATTCTTTAGATCTAGAGTAACGGGGATAAGGGATTTGATATTAGAGATGGCATGGGCGAGGTGAAAAGGATTGAGAGAGGCGGTGGAGGAAGAAGAAGAAGAAGTATCGCCGGCCATGGAGAAGAGACGGGGCGACGGCCGAGAGGGGGAGATGCACAGCTAGGTTAACCTAGTGTCTGATACCATATAGGAGAAATATATTTGGAGAAAAGAGAGAATGAATTATCTCTCACGTATATTAATCATATATATAGTTACATGTAGGAAACCCTAATCCTAACTACACAAGGTAACCTATTATACAAGGTAACTAGAATAAATAGGAATAATAATAATATACGTAATATATATATAAAAGATACGCTAATAGATAGGAATAAACTTGGGTTTTTCAAGGATGTGGAATAGAATCAAAATGAAAAGCATAAAAGGTATGTTACAAAATAATAAAGAAGTGTGAGAAAAAAACTGACCGAGGTGGCTTGGAAAGAGTAGTACATCCATGGCTGAAGAACTCCGAGAGCAGAGCAGATGCCAAATGTCCAAAGAGAGAGAAGAAGAAGAAGAAGAAAAAAAGGGAGGAGAGAGAAGTAAAGAGAGGGAAACTCTCTTTTTGTTTAGTAGTTGTATTTGGTGCAAATAATAAACTCTCTTTTTGTTTTAGTAGTTGAATTTGGTGATCTCTGTGAATGAGAACAATTTTTAAAATGGGTTGATTGTGTATTTATTATTTCTGATTATACACGGTGTATTTCATATTAGTTATAGTAGAGATCGTAAAATAATAAAATAAGACTCGGAGAGTTGACTCATATTGGGCGAACTTATTTTGGGGTGATTGATCGAGAAAGACAAAGTTAGAGCCATTTTCATCATATCTCTCTCTTTCATCATACACAAAAAAAATAAAGATATACGCAAAAACCAATCTAAGATATGGAGGCTTCACAAAAATTATTAATCGATACGCTCGAGAACATTTTCGAAGTCATGCGTCGGAAGGAATCTGCCACAGATTACGATGATTTGCTGCTGAAGATTTTTGACGAGAAACATCGAAGAGCAGAAGACTTCATGTTCATGAAAAGTTTGCGCTATGAGCATACCGTCCACACAGACTACGACGAATTGCTTTTATCCCAAGTAATTGGCTATGCAAAAAAGGAGTTGTCGGTAATTCCGATTGTTGGTGGCTGTCGAAGCGGGAAGACATCACTTGCCCGGAGGGCTTACGAAAACGGATGGGTAAAGAATCATTTCAAAGTGCGAGCTTGGGTTAAGGTGGACGGACAGGAACTGAGGCTGCATCAGGCTGCGCATGGAATAATAAAATCTGCTTTGGATATCTCGTGCTCGATACATGAACTGCATGTATTGGACGGAATCGTAAGGGAAACTTTACAGTCCGAGAGATGTTTGATTGTGTTTGATGGAGTCGAATCTATGTCCAACGAGTCCTGGTCCCACATGGTCAAACACTGGTTTGACTTTGTGGATTTGGGATCTGTGGTCTTGATCACAACTTGTCGCAGTGAAGTTGCAAATCTTGTTGGCCAAAATCCATTTGAGTTGGGACAACTGTCTGAAAATGATGCAATGTCTCTGTATAGAAAATTTATGCATCATTTAGACAAAGATGTACCAACTCCTCTCCTGACTAAAAATGTCGCAGCATTGTGCGGGGGCAATCCTCTTTCTATAACACTTCTCGGAAACTTAACGAGTTATGATCGCAAACTACTTTCTGCTGTGGATTTCTCGGAAAGTATGTCGCTTCCCGCTCCGGATGCATCAGCTATTATTTTGCTGTGCGTTTGGGTCCTTCCTCCATACTTAAGGTACTGCATAGCCTACTGCTCCCTATTTCCTAAAGGTTATGCATTCAACAAACAGAAGATCGATAGGATGTGCGCTGCTCTTCGATATGATTATGCAGACCCGTATGGCGTTAATAAGTTGTTCACGACGTCATTCTTCACGGATATGACTTACGACGACATTGGTGAGGTTGTAGAGTTTCGAATGCCTGTCCTGGTCAAGGATGTATTGGAGGATGTTGCTAGAATTGTCTACAAATTGAATATTGTAGGTGTGATTGGCTCTATATGTGACGATGCCGGTGCACTTTCCCTTGAAGGGGAACACATCAAGCCAAAAGATATGCAGACATTGATATTATCACCTACCATATATCTAGGTCGCAATCTGACTCATTCGCTTGCTGAATTCACGGAATTACGGTCACTTGATTTGAGTTGCAGCGGCATTCATACTTTGTCGGAAGATATACGCGTGTTGAAAGAACTGAGGTACCTCAATCTCTCTTACACACTCATTGAAAGGCTACCAGATTCCGTCACTCATCTTTCGGAGCTTGAAACTCTGGATCTGTCGTGGTGTTATCATCTTAAAGCTTTACCTGAGGGAATCTGTAAGCTGACAAATATGATAAATTTAGACTTGTATCAATGTGAGTCTCTGTCTGAATTGCCATCCGGAATCAAGTCCCTTAACAAACTTACTTCAATGCCACTGTTTGTTTTGGGTGACACGGATCGTGATTGTGCTCGCTTACGAGATCTTGGGAGTTTACGCAATCTCAAAGGCAGATTGGAGATCAGAAATCTCGAGAATGTGAGGGAGACCGATCAAGCCAGAGATGCAATGATGTCTAATAAATCTCTCAACCACTTGGGATTGTCGTGGAGCAATAGTAGTCAAAAAGAGGCTGAACATAATAATTGTTCCGAAATATTGGAACTCTTACAGCCTAATAAAACAAGACTCAAAATTCTTGATATAAAAGGGTATATGGGTTTGAGATTTCCTCGTTGGATCTCAACCATGGAATATGTAACTAAGATTTTCATTTCGGATTGCGCATGCGAGGAACTCCCATCACTGGGCCAAATTGAATCCCTCAGGGAGCTACAGCTGAAAGGGATGAACAACATTAAGCGCATTGGTCCAGAATTCTACGGTGATAATCACCATGACGTATTTCTATCACTTAGGGAACTCGGGCTTTATGATATGCCCATGTTATCGGAATGGGCCAGTCCACTGTATTTCGACAGCTATGTGCTTTGTGCGCTCAAAACTCTGACAGTTGAAGGTTGTCCTAAACTTGCAAGTTTGCCATCCATTCTACAACAACCAAAGTTGATAGTTTGCAACAGCTCTAGTCAGATCCTCCGTTCCTTGTCTATCATGAACAGCAGTAGTAGTTTTCTTTGGGAAATTTCATCATCACTTCTTATAAGAGATATGAATTTGGGGATGTCTTTGGGGGAATTGATCATGGAGTCTAAATCATTCAAAACACTTATTCTATTCAACATCGATGGTGAATTCGATCATGCTCCACGTTTTTCGGGAGAAGGCGCTCTCCTTAAACATTTGGGTATTCTACATTGTCGTCAGCTCAGAGACATATCTTTGCCTTGTATTCACAACCTTCGTAAGGTACATATTTCGGACTGTCCGAATTTGATGTTCATTCATGTTACGGCCTCGTTTGTTTATGGAATCGAGGAGTTGGTCGTTGAGGATTGTCCTGAAGCGACTACCATCGACGGGATTAACAAGCTCGGCTACCTGAGGAAGTTAATAATTAAAAATTGCAATACGGAATTTGATTTCAACTATGAGATTTCCTATCATTTTCTGAAGAACCTCAAGTACTTGTGGATTAGTGGATGTCCAAAGTTGGAAGAGCGGTTAAACAAGACGCATGCACTACTATCCCATATCCCAGTTGTATTATTATTATTATTATTATTATTATTATTATTATTATTATTATTATTATTATTATTATTATTATTATTATTATTATTATTATTATTATTATTATTATTATTATTATTATTATTATTATTATTATTATTATTATTATTATTATTATTATTATTATTATTATTATTATTATTATTATTATTATTATTATTATTATTATTATTATTATTATTATTATTATTATTATTATTATTATTATTATTATTATTATTATTATTATTATTATTATTATTATTATTATTATTATTATTATTATTATTATTATTATTATTATTATTATTATTATTATTATTATTATTATTATTATTATTATTATTATTATTATTATTATTATTATTATTATTATTATTATTATTATTATTATTATTATTATTATTATTATTATTATTATTATTATTATTATTATTATTATTATTATTATTATTATTACTACTACTTCCCAGCTTTTGTGACTTATCACAAATGCTATTTCAATTTTCTGGAAATTAGTAAATAATTTTTATATTCATGTGTGTTAATTTGCTCTCTTTTTTTTCTTTTCTTTCTTTTTTTTTTTAAATTCAGGATCCAGCCAAGGAAAGAAGCACGAATGAGTTTTCTATTTCCATTTTCAATTTTCTTTTTTTTTTTTTTCTCTTTTTCAGTAACTATTTTGCATGAAGCATATTGTCGTCTTACATTGTCATCCTTAAGGTGTGAATTTTGACAGAATCTTTTTTATTCTATGGAATATTACTCAAAAAATACCAAATTTATCCTTAGGGGTAGTTGAAATAAAAATACATTTCTTCTGTTGGTAGTTGTAATGTCTTTTCTTAATAAAATATGACTGTTGTACTATTGTCTTATTGTAATATTTATCATTTGAAAAAGTATTCTTTATGAACATTTAAGTATGTTTAACTGTATTACACATACAGATGTGGTATAAATTACTTTGATTCACTACATTTTCCTCTAATAATTTTTTTTATGGGTTCCCGCAGTAGCTTTTGTCAAATTAGTAGGTTAAATTTATAGGCGGAATTAGCAATTTCTGAATAATATCAATTCTTTTTTAGAAGAGAACAAATAATTTTAATTTGGCTCGAAACAAATTCAGAAAAATCGAATTTTTAAAATTGAAATGAGAAAAACTATGTCCATAATGAGAATTTTTGGATTGGAATCAACAAAACTCAATAATTATATATTTTAGTTCATGTTTAATATAAAAAATATAGTAATTTTGATAGTATAAATATCACCAATAAGTCATCTGAAGTCATCGAAGTGTCACTGAAAAGTTGTATATAAATGTCATTGAAAATTTTGTTAGAGCAAAAACATATGAGGATGAAGTTCACGAAAAAAATCATGTAATGGGCCATTGTTAGATTCAAACAAACCTTATTGGGGGTCTTATTAATTATGGTTACTTGAATGATTTTTTGGTAATTCAACCATATATCAGGGGGATTTTGGTAATTTATATTTTTCTAATTTTATTTATCTTAAGAACATTATAGACATTGTACATATTTTGTTAAGAAATTCGGTCAATCGTTGGTTGAGGGGTCTTTTGATAATCTGATATGCTAAATTCCACACCAGTTTTATCAAATCATACACACAATTGAAAAAATTTATGTCTCTAAAATATCATCTTCTCCTTCCTCACCCTTCTTCTTTTTCCCTAACTTTTTTCACAAAATCACACACTAAAAACATCCATATCATTCCAAGTTCGAATTTAAGAAAAATCTTCATGTGTTCAAACTAAAATAAAGTTGGAATTTGAGAAAAAAATTCGAATTGATCAGAACTTAAATATTAAAAAAGGCATAATAAAATTGAAAAATATTAAATAAACCTAAACTCACTTTTTATGATTATTCACGTGAAAGATTAATGAATTTTGAGTGAATTGGAAAAAATAATCATAGAAAAAAAGTTAGAGAGAATACAAGTAGAGAGAGATTTTTTTTTTTTTAATTAATATGTGGGACTTAGTAAAATTTAGTGTGGGATTTAGCATGCCCCTTTGATAGTTGTGAATAATTGAGGGTTTTATTTTAAAATTAAATCTTAGCTCATGTTTTTTATAGTTTACCTGATTTCTGATTTAGATAGTAGGTGGAGTAGATAATCCAAATTAGAGAGTAACTTAACAACTGTGTATTTAATAATTGTTGGGTGCTAAATACCAACACGCAAGTGTACGTATCGCAAACAAGTAGTAAAGTAGACTCGTGAGAGTCGGATGTCGATCCCACAGGGAATACTCAAATTATCTAATCCTAAGTACCAAATTCTAACAATTATGATTTTTATTCAGCCTACGCAAAGTTGTTAAATAAATCAATAAAACAATTAAACTAATTATGAAAGCAAATAAACACGGGAAAATATCAATAAAAACGGACCTAGGATTTTATCTTCACCCTATGCAAGAATTGCTCACCCAAAACCCCTCAATTATGAAATACATGATTCATGATTATTAACCCGAGACACTAATTTACTCATAACCCGCTGTCGCGTGTATTATGAGTCTATTATTCATAAACGATTCACTATATGTCTATGCAAACCAATTATGAATAAAGCATTAACTAACAAGTCTCGTAAATGGCTACCTAAGGTGATATCTGTATGTCTACGACACCACATGCAATTGACACACTCATCCGGTGAAAACTACTCGAAGGCTCTTCTACTCACCGTCTAATTATCAAAATAGCTCTGTCGAGTCAATCCCAATAATCACAGATAAAGCACATAAATTGATCAAGTTCATGCACTAACAATCATATCAAGTAGAGGAAATAATCATAAAATCATACTTGCATAATCTCAAGAAAAAGGGTTCACAATCCCTACATAGGGTTCCAACAAAATCCTAGATTAAAAACTTAGCTACGCATGTTCGTTACGAAAAACATAATAAAAATACGAAAAATCATAAAACTATAAATAACAATAAAAGAGGAGAACTATGATGAAGATTCGTCAAGTCTTCGTCTTCGTTCTTGTGCTCCTTGATTGCGTGTAGAAAGATTAAAAATAAAAACCCTAAAGATTAAAGATGAAAAATAAAATATCCCTCTAATTGTGTGCTCTTGGCCTTTAAATAGGGTGCAAAAATATAATAGGGCGGGTTTCCTTGTGTAATTAAAATTCCTTCACTGCGCCTTCACGTCCATCCGGACGGCCGTGTGAGATTGAGAACTAAAATCCGCACGGCCGTGCGGTCTTTTAATTCTCCAGAATTCTGTTTTTTTCACTTTTGGCCCACTTTTTCTCCGAAATTGCAGTTTTCACCCCAAAAGTTGTCAATTCTCCAATTTGCACCTAAAATACAAATAATAGCCATTTTAAGCACCAATTATCATTAAAACACACCAAAAGCTCCAATTAAAAGGTACAATTAAGTGTATAAATATACACTTAACACACCCCCAAACTTGAACTTTTGCTTGTCCTCAAGTAAAATCAAATAAAATAGCACAAAACAAAACCATACATCTCATTACATAGATCGATGGGTCAACTTCGCGTTTTCAGAACTTGCAATTATGATGACAATTCATAGGTATTCGCAAGCTTAACATTCAACGGCACTTAGTCACTCATTATTACCAAAAACCACAAATCATACAATTGCTTCAAGTATCCAATATTTGCAAGTTAAAGAAAGAAAGAATTTATACTTACATGCATATATTTGACTCCAAATACTCACCAAATTATTTTACTCAAGTAATATTGAACAATAAGCTATTGGGATCATTGGGACTTTGTGGCTTTCAATTGTTAGGCTCTTTGGTCCGAGGTAGGTAATATGGGTATGTGTGGCTAATTTTTCTTGAAATGAGGTGATTACGCCAAAATTTGAAAGATAGGCGTTTGAAACAATGAATTCACCTTTAGGGACTTTAATAAACTCGATTCTCCAAAATTCACACGTCAACACTTTTGCCTTGAGGCAATGACTCGAGTTTTCAACACAATTCATCCACTAGTCCTTATTCCTCCCTTCTAATCTATTCTTCTTCTTCTTTTTCTTTTTTTTTTTTTTTTTTTTTTTTTTCTTTTTTTTTTTTTTTTTTTTCGAATCGAGGAATTTAGATATATATATAAAGATGCACATATATATCTATTTCTCTTTTTATCTATATTTTTTTTTTTTTTTTTTTTTCGAAGAAGAAGAAAGATCTTATAAAACATTTCGACCGAAATCCAAGGGATAATTATTCAAAAATCTCCACTTTTCTACCTTCTACATATTGGCTAAAAGAAAGAACACCTTTTCTCTCCGAGGCTCAAATCAAGGTTCTAAGGATAAAAATTTAAAGGTAGGCTTGAAAGGCTCAAACGGTTCAAAGAAGGCCTAAATCATATCCCAAATCACTAACTACCCAACACTTCGTTTCATAAATGTCATAAGGTGAAATTTAAAACCGAACAAAGCATGATTTAGCACAAATAAATTCCAAATTTAAAATGCAAAACATTCAACCAAAGCAATGCATAAGGCGTGATTCCTAGCAATAATTCACTTCTACGTTCCGTTGAATCGAAAGCTAAACAAATATCTACTCCTTATCACATAAAACAAGTAATCTCATCATCAAACATTGACCATCTCCCATCATCATAATTCATCGATGCGTCGAACCAAAAAAAAATTTTTATTATTTTTTTTTTTTTTTTTTCGAATAATAAAAAAAATATTTGTTTAAGGATAGAAAACTAACAAACAAGCAAAACACAAATATAACCACCCCCAAACTTAAAATTCACATTGCCCTCAATGTGATTCGCCCAAAGTTTAAGGATAGAAAACACCTGTCTAAGCGTCGGGACCATCGTCGTGTGAGGTGCCCTACCCGTCACGTTCTCGTTTCCCCATAATTTGAGGATGCTGGTGGAGGAGCTTTGGAGTGAACTGGTGTGCAAAATTTCCCCCAAACTTGACTTGGGCACTTCGTCGAACACCTTGTGGGCGTTCTTGGTGGAATGGGTTTTTTCGAGAAAATTGCACCGTTCTTGAATCTCCCTGCGCAAATCAACAACAAACCACCTTGATTACGTAGTATATGTGTGTAGTTGGTAAATTTTCGGTGAAATTTGTCAAAGAAAAGGGAAAATTTCGAAAAAGGAAGACGAGGGTTCGAATTGGGGGAGAGAGGGGATTTGGGAATTATGGAAATTGTTTTTTTTTTTTTTTTTTTTTTTTTTTTTTTTCCGCACGGCCGTGCGAAATTTAGGTGAAAAATCCGCACGGCCGTGCCATTTTCCAATTTTGGGCAGTAGCTCTTCATATTTCGCACGGCCGTGCGAGATTTAAGTGTAAAATCCGCACGGCCGTGCCCTTTTCCTATTTTGGGCAGTAGCTTCCCCGAAATTTCACACGGCCGTGTGAATAATTGCAATTAGGTCCCTGCAAAATAAAAACTTCCTATTAGTGCCCCTAAAACTTTTTTTTTTTTTTTTTTTTTTTTTTTTTTTTTTTTTTTTTTTCCTTTTTTTTTTCCCCCAAGGGGGGAAAAAAAAAAGAGCAAACACTAACAAGTTAAATAAATAAAAACACAAATAATAAAATAAAAAAAATAAAATAAAAGAAAAGAAAAACGAAAGCTCGGGTTGCCTCCCGAGAAGCGCTAAGTTTATAGTCTTCAGCCAGACGTTGTTCCTCTTCTTCAATTCCTTAGCTTTTGAACCCATCTCCTAACTTCCTTTTGGAGAAAGTCTTGAATAAATGGGTTGATCCGATTCTTCTTTCGACTGGTTCGCTTAGGACTGCCCTTGAATTTATTTTTCTTGATGTCATGAGGCTTGCCAACATCGTCTTTTATCACGGTGTTTTGAGTAGGTGTTGTAACCAACTCAACCTTTTTCTTATGTTCTCCTACATGCACATTAGTATCCACAAAAAAATTTAAATCATGTAATTTAACAGGAAAAAGTTTAGATTCACTTACCTCATCAAGAAGATAACATCCATTAGCCGTAATAGGCTTTTCATCCACCCGGTACACCTTGAAGATCACTGTTTCTTCCCCCACACTCATTCTTAGCTCTCTCTTTCCTACATCAATAATTGACCTACCGGTTGCTAAGAAGGGGCGTCCTAAGATAAGGGGAATATTTTCATCTTCCTCTATGTCTAGTACTAGAAAATCGGCCGGGAGTATGAACTTATCTACCTTGACCAATACATCCTCCACTATACCTAAAGGGTGAGTAAAAGATCTATCGGCTAGCTGCAAGGTCACGGAAGTAGGCTTAATTTCTCCTAAATTCAATTTCTCATAAATTGATAAAGGCATTAAATTTACGCTCGCCCCTTGATCACACAACGCCCGCCCAAAATACCTAGTACCTATTGTGCATGGAATGGTACAACTGCCCGGATCTCTAAGCTTCGGTGGAATTTTATTTGCAAGGATAGAACTACTTTGCTCATTGAGGTCTATGATTGCTGCACACTCCGGAAGCCTCATCTTCTTCGATACAAGTTCCTTTATAAACTTAACCCAATTCGGCATATGCTTAAGTGCCTCAACAAAAGGAATATTAACATGCAATTTTTTAAGATAATCCAAAAATGACTGAAATTGCATATCAAGCTTAGAGTTTTGAAAACGTTGAGGGAAAGGTACCTTGGGAGTAGGTTCACTTACTGTGATCTTTGTGTTGCTTGGCCCGACCTCGGTTTTTTCCTTGGGCTCCTCTACAATAGGCGGTGATGCAACGGACTTTTTAGGAACTTCTTCTAATTGCCTCCCATTTCGCAAACTCACAGCATTGCACTGCTCGATGTTGCTCTTTCGAGGATCTTCCGTATTCGACGGCAGTGCTCCCGACGGCCTCGCGTTTAGTTGGGTTGCAAGTTGCCCCATTTGTGTCTCAAGGTTCCGAATGGATGCTTGAGTCGCCGTCATGAATTTTGCTAAGATGTCAGCGAGGTCAACTCCTTGGGGTGGAGCTTGAGGTGGGCCTTTGTCCTTGCTGATTTCCTCCCCATCCAAAGTTGGGATGATCTTTCCATCCGGGATTGTACGTGTTGGGGTACGGGTTCCTCTGTTGTCGGTTGGTGTCATGCACATAATTCAGAGACTCCGTTTCTTCTATGCGTTGGTCGGGAACTTGGACTGCGTGGACTTGCTGAGCCTGCAAAGCCGCTACTTGCTTCGATAGCTTCTCCAATTGGGCCGTGATTGTGGTGACTCCATCTAACTCCAAAATTCCGCCCGTCTTGACTGCTCCGCTATTCGACCGGTCCGATGCTCGCATGTATTTATTCCTAGCGATTCGTTCCAAGAGCTCGTATGCTTCGTCATAGGTCAAACTCATGTACATACCTCCAGCTGCCGAATCAAGCACGGTTCTCGAGTTGTCTTGCAATCCATCATAAAATATTTGAAGTTGCCGCCACTCTTGAAGACCGTGATTCGGGCATCTCCGAATTAATTGTTTGAATCGCTCCCACGTCTCGAACAACGCTTCACCGGCTTCTTGTAAGAAGTTTTGTATTTCTCTCCGGATTCTCTCCGTTTTGGTTGGGGAGTTGTACGTATTCATGAAGAGCTGTGCTAGCTGGGGCCAAGACGAGATGGAATGCGGTGCACGAGTTTGTAGCCATTCTCTTGCGGCTCCTTGGAGAGAGTGCTTGAAGAGGCGGAGCTGCAGTGCTTCCGGCGACACTCCGTTCATCTTATGCGAATCACACGTTTCGAGGAAGTTGACCAAGTGGAGATGCGGATCTTCATGAGCTAATCCGCTGAATAACCCATTGTTTTGGAGCATAGTAAGTAGTCCCGCTCGAATTTCGAAATTGTTGGCTTCAATAGGGGGCTGCTGGATGCTTGATTGAAACCCATTGAGTGTTGGAACGGTGTACTCATGCAATGCTCGTTGACGAGGTGGTGGATTAATTAGCTGACGTTGCTCTTGCTCGTTGACGATCTCTCCTGCCGCATTCGGTAAGCGCCCTTGGTCATCTCTCCTACGATTATTCTCTTCTTCCATTCGCATAAAAAGTACCTAAACAAAAATAATAAAAATAAAATAAGCAAATAAAATTATAAAATAAAATAAATAAAACGGCTGAAGTAAGAAAAATTGCTTAAATTTGATATTAGGATAAATAGATAATTTAGCCGTATTCCCCGGCAACGGCGCCAAAAACTTGTTGGGTGCTAAATACCAACACGCAAGTGTACGTATCGCAAACAAGTAGTAAAGTAGACTCGTGAGAGTCGGATGTCGATCCCACAGGGAATACTCAAATTATCTAATCCTAAGTACCAAATTCTAACAATTATGATTTTTATTCAGCCTACGCAAAGTTGTTAAATAAATCAATAAAACAATTAAACTAATTATGAAAGCAAATAAACACGGGAAAATATCAATAAAAACGGACCTAGGATTTTATCTTCACCCTATGCAAGAATTGCTCACCCAAAACCCCTCAATTATGAAATACATGATTCATGATTATTAACCCGAGACACTAATTTACTCATAACCCGCTGTCGCGTGTATTATGAGTCTATTATTCATAAACGATTCACTATATGTCTATGCAAACCAATTATGAATAAAGCATTAACTAACAAGTCTCGTAAATGGCTACCTAAGGTGATATCTGTATGTCTACGACACCACATGCAATTGACACACTCATCCGGTGAAAACTACTCGAAGGCTCTTCTACTCACCGTCTAATTATCAAAATAGCTCTGTCGAGTCAATCCCAATAATCACAGATAAAGCACATAAATTGATCAAGTTCATGCACTAACAATCATATCAAGTAGAGGAAATAATCATAAAATCATACTTGCATAATCTCAAGAAAAAGGGTTCACAATCCCTACATAGGGTTCCAACAAAATCCTAGATTAAAAACTTAGCTACGCATGTTCGTTACGAAAAACATAATAAAAATACGAAAAATCATAAAACTATAAATAACAATAAAAGAGGAGAACTATGATGAAGATTCGTCAAGTCTTCGTCTTCGTTCTTGTGCTCCTTGATTGCGTGTAGAAAGATTAAAAATAAAAACCCTAAAGATTAAAGATGAAAAATAAAATATCCCTCTAATTGTGTGCTCTTGGCCTTTAAATAGGGTGCAAAAATATAATAGGGCGGGTTTCCTTGTGTAATTAAAATTCCTTCACTGCGCCTTCACGTCCATCCGGACGGCCGTGTGAGATTGAGAACTAAAATCCGCACGGCCGTGCGGTCTTTTAATTCTCCAGAATTCTGTTTTTTTCACTTTTGGCCCACTTTTTCTCCGAAATTGCAGTTTTCACCCCAAAAGTTGTCAATTCTCCAATTTGCACCTAAAATACAAATAATAGCCATTTTAAGCACCAATTATCATTAAAACACACCAAAAGCTCCAATTAAAAGGTACAATTAAGTGTATAAATATACACTTAACAATAATCCACAAGTCTCCATGATTGATGTCAACGTACTAACCTGCACCAAATAGCTTTCACGAGACTATTGGCCCTTGCTAATAATTTACAATTGTGTTAAGAGTTGATTTGCATATAGTTTCGATCTGAATAGTAATTGAAAATATAGATACTTTTTTGTTGTAGTTGACAATAAATTATTGACAAGTGTTGTGTTATATAAAATATTGTTGTCTTAAATAATATTTTCTTTCAAAATACTTGACATATTCGATTTTCAGTAATGCATTAATTGCAATTTCATAGAGTTCGAATTTTTGGTTAAAGTCAATGTTTTCAGAATCGGATCGGCTATAGAACCGGACGACCCTTTGGGTCATGGGTTTATAGGGTTGAACCGGTTCAATCGGGTTTTTGATATTTTTTTAATATGTCATTATTTTATTAATTTTAATATTTTAAAAATATTATTTTCTTTATATTTTTAATCTCCGAGTTACTATTTTAACTTTTATCTACTTCACCTCACTTTTTACTATATTTTATTGCTTATACTCTATATTTTTCCATTTTTTATTCTTCAAATCCGCAATCGGCCACCCTTATTCGATCACCCATGATCATATCCGACAATCATTCGACCACTCATGACTAGATTCGGCCACCCACTACTAAGTATGTGAAGGTTCACTCAAATCTAGCCACAAATAACCAACTCAACGGTGATTCGAGACGTTTTGGCCGAAAATCGGGTTCCTTGACTGACTCGTCGGTTCTCGGGTTTTACCCTGTCGAACCGGATTTTGGTCATTTGACCCCTGTTTTCGATTTTACTGGTTTTAGATGTTAGACCGGACCGGTTAATTGCCGGGTCACGGTCGAACCTGTCCGACCGGCCGGTTCTAACAACATTGGTTAAAGTGGTAATTTTACATGATATCCGAGACAAACCCAAAGAAGGGTCATATTTTCAAGGGTAAATTACAAGTACCCCTGAGGTATGGTCAATTTACGAAAAAACCCTTCTTGTTTGGGTAATTACATTTACCTCATTGACTATGATTTTTTCTTACATCTCCACCCTCATTGTGTCAAATTCAACATAATCATCTAGATTTCGTGGAATATGCTCTAATTTATACTCGTTTTGTGCAAAAATACAGTTCCTGATGCACCACAATCTGATATATTTTATGACCATCTTGCTTCAAAACGTAGAGTTCGAATGGGATAAAACGGGTACAAAAATAATAATATTCCATATAATCTCGAAGATTCCACTAAATTTGAAACCGAAAGGGTGGACGTGTAAGAAGATATATAGTTGAGGGGTGGTTGTAATTACCCAAACACGAGGGGGATTTTCATAATATGACCATACCTCATGGGATGGTTGTAATTTACCCTATTTTCAAATATCACCACCGCCCATTGAAAACATTTCACGTGCAATGCTTTAAAAATGCAATACGGTTGCACCTGGGGGCATGCTGGAGATAAACATATTTATTATTTCACCTCATTAACATATAACAATTTAATTAAGCTCTTAGATGAGGTGGTCATTCAACTGTTGGTCCTTTTTTTTTTTTTAGGAAAAATCGTATTATTAAGCGATCAACGCTAAATTTGAAGGCACGTGATATTCTTCTAAGATGTTCTTACATGGTAACTTAGCAAGAGAATCGGCTAAACAATTACCGGAACGTTTTATAAATTGAAAAGTAACACTGTCAAACATCTTCACCATGTTGATGCACTCATCCACGAAAGTACAATATGAGAAGTCCGCCCCATCTTGATCCCTTAAAGCCTTTATTACTTGAATGCAGTCCCTTCTATAATATTATTCCTCCAATCTTTCTCGTTGGCCATTTGTACTGCTTTCAATAATTAGTGTATAAATTATTAATGTGTAAAGATTCTAACACCTTCTTCTTTTGGTTTTTAATATATTCGAGATATTTTGTTATTAGTTTTCAGGGCAAATGGCAAATAGTTTTATAGGATTAGATTAAATGAATATAAGTCCAGACAAAAAATAGTTTTGCAAAAAAACTCATCTCATGTTTTTTTTTTCTAAAAAATACCCATCATAATATAATTTTAATCAATTCCATCCATTATACTCTAACTTCATCAATATTGCACATGAACCCCGATTTTGAATAAATATATCAACTAAACCCCATTTTCACATTTTTTTTTCATTTTCCTTTTTAGAAAATAATTTTTTTTCTGAATTTTTCTTTTCCAGATTCCGATGTTGACCCTTTTTTTTGGAAAACTTTTTTTTTTTTCTGAAATATTTTTCCCGGCTAGTCAGCCGTCGTTGACCGTTGGTCTCCAGCGTTGACTGTTTTTTAAGAAAAATTGAAAGTAAAATAAGAAGAAAAAAAAGTCAACGCCGGAGACCGGCGGTCAATGGTGGCTAAACTGTCGGAAAAAAAGAAATTAGAAAAAAAAGAAAAGAAAAAAGTCAACGACGGTGGTGGTCAAAATTGAGGTCAAAATTGGAATAATGGGTAAAATTGGTTAATTGGTGAAATTGGGGTGTACATAACTCATGAAATTGGAGTTGAATTAGGATTTCAATGAGTTGTAGGCAATTTTGATATACATGAAAGAGTTATTCTTATTGCAAATAAGTTTGAATGATGTGGATGTATTTGCAAGATGAAAAAATTGAATGCCACTTTTTAACTAAACGCCCTTGTCATGGGCCTATTTGCCATTTGCCCTAGTTTTTATTATAATATTTGCAACTATTCGAATGATAAAATTTTGGCTAGAAGATAATAATTGTGTAAAAGTCGTGCAAGCGATGGGGAATGTTTAGTTCTTAGGTGGTGTTTGCAAAAGCTTTTAGAAATAGATTATGAGTTTTTTTCTGCACGTAACTTATTTTAGGTGTTTGCAAAACAAACTTTTGTTTTTGCTTCTCTTAAAAGAGGTTGCTTTAAAAGCACCAATGTACCTGTTTTTTCTATTTTAGTTGATTTTCCAGATAATTTGCAAACACCCCAAACTTTTAGAAATAAACACTCAATTACAACTTAACCTACAATTACTAACTTCTACCTTTAAATAAGCTTTTACAAACACCACCTTAATATTCGTTCGACTGCTAATTAATGATCAAGTTGCGTACTAAACTAAAGTAGAAAAATAAGCACCACATGGCATTAACTGTCCCTTGCTATTGTTATGTATTTATTAATTAATACTTTTTCTATTTCAAAATATTTAGTAGTTCAAATATATTTGGGTAACATGTTGGCCTTGACTTGGTGAATGCAAGACTTCATCCGTATCCTAAACAATTCTTCCACATAATATTCATGACAATATTTGCCCCTTGGGAAATTTCATTATTTTATATGTTGAATCGATTTTTCTATAATATATACTTGTACTGGTGATACCTTTCCTTTTGCTTGTAACAAATTACTATTGGGGGTTATTTGCAAAAACTTATAGAAACATCTGTTTCCCTTTTTTTTTTTTTTTTTTTTTTTTTTTCTTTCTTCTCGTAATCTGTTTTTAGATGTTTGAAAAACTAGCTTTTGTTTTTAATTTTCATAAAGTAAGTTGATTTAAGTTTTTTCTTAAATGCACTGTTAGACTAGCTTTTTCATATAAGTTAATTTTCCAGCATATTTGCAAACATTCTCTAACTTTTAGAAATAAACACTTAATACCCATTTAACTCACAACCACCAATTTCGACTTTTGAATAAGTTTTTGCACACACCACCTAATACTCATGATGTAGTCGATGGTATATTATATATGAGGTGGTGTTTGCAAAAGCTTATTTAAAAGCGCAGAAGTTATGGATTCTGAGTTAAGTAAGTTTTAAGTGTTTATTCGTAAAAGTTGGAGGTGTTGCAAATTTGCTAGAACATCAACTTAAATAGAAAAAAAAAAGGATCATGCATGCCTAACAAATTATAACTTAAAGTTGATTATTTTAAGAGAAACAAAATCAAAAGTTCATTTTGTAAATACTTAAAAATAGATCATGGGCAAAAAAAAAGTCCATAATCTGTTTAGAAAAGTTTTTGCAAACAACACCACCTAAGTAAAAAAATGGGAGACTAGAAAATAATATTGTTAGATGTTTCCATGACTAGATCACAACAATAATTGCACAATTAAGTTTGATTTCGTCTAAACATTATTAATGTCAGCATTAAGACTTCTCATAAAATAAACCACGTCGTGCAAGCGACTTGTGATATGAATATTGTATAGTAAATAACTGTTTTATAAAAAAAAATACGATAATGCTAAGATCGTGTATATATAATAAATCTGCCACCGATTAGTTGAGCAATTCAATCGAAGAATTTTTTTTATATAGTAGTGTCATTGAGGCACATGATTAATTATAGTTCTGCAATATAATCAAACAATTTGTTACAAAATATTAATATCGAAACCAAATAACTTGATGCTCGTTTGATTGAATATTGAAGCAGGACATGTTATTGGATTAAAATTGCAAAATAACTATTTAATATCAGTTGCAATGGAAGATTCATTCACCTAACGAAATGAAATATTTAAATGTCATGTTGTTTCTGAGACATCAAAATAGATCCATATTAATATAATGTTCTACGGATTTTGACTTTTAAGTTATTTTAGAGACGAGTCTTTGTTAATATGAAGTATAGCTAGCTGGATATTACGACAAAATATATAGTAATTTGACATATGATATAAATAATATAATATTTCAGATTAAATAAAGACCAAGACTACCATCTTTAATTACTTGGTCAATTAGCGCCACCATGTAACCATGTTCTTTATTAAAAAAATTGTATGGTGAATAATAATAATAATAATAATAATAATAATAAATTGGAAAATTTATAAATATCCTCCTTTAGAAAAGGGAAAAGAAAAAGGATCCCTGATGACAAAATTTATTAGAACTAAATGACAAGCTTAACTAAATATTTGCTACATATCATTCAAAAAATATCCTCCCACTCACAAATTCGAAATTTGCATTAAGTAAAATTCAAATTGCATTTATCGTTTTTTTAGTCTGCATTTAATATTTTCATTTTTTCCAACCAACATTTTTAATTTTTTTTTATATGTTCTTTTCTTTTTCTTTCTATTTCTTCATTTTTTAGCATTTTTTTTACACGATTAAAAAAAATAATTTTCTCTTCATAATATTGAAGATTACGAAAAAAATGTTATTTATTTTTTTCAAATTCAATTTACATATTTTTAAATATTTTTTTGGATTTTATATGTTGTTAATACTGTAGTAGACTATTGTATACGACCTTGTACTACAACATACTACATGGTAATATAGCATACTAGGTGTGGTATAGCATACTACGGTGTACTATAGTTTAATACGGCGTACTGTTCCAAACCCTAGCAGCAAAACGATTATCTGCCATCGCCAAACCCTAGCTGCCAACAACTCGCAGCCGCCGCCAATTTCTATCCACCAAACCCTAGCCGCCAACCAAAACCCTAGCACCGTCAAAGAGCCCTAGCTTGATGCAACCACCTCCCACCGTAAAATAATCGCACACCACCGTCTCCAATGGCCATCTACCACTATAACCATCCGCTCTAATACACGACAACCGCTGCTGCTCTCAACCGTCATGAGCCATGAATCACCGCTGCCATTTGCAGATCTGTAGTCCGAACGCCTCCCACCGTAATTGAGTGGTGAGCGAGAGAGAGATAGAGGGAGAGGGAGAGGGAGAGGGAGAGGGAGAGGCGAGAGGCGAGAGAGAAAAAGAGAAAAAAAAAAAAAAAAAAATCTGATTGGTTGAAGAAACGTGAGATATTATATTTAGGGTATAAGGACAAACTAGGGATAAAATAAAATTAGGGATGTGGGTCATATGTTATTTCAAAGTAGGAATTTAATTAAAATATTGAATTTAAAGTTATCATTAGGTTTCATTTAAGGGACTCTTAGCATATTACACCAAAGAAAAAAGAACTTCAAATTTGAAGTTATTTTAAGTGGCAATGTTTGGTTTATTTTCCATTTCCCTTTTATTCATGCTCCGGAACAAGTTTGTGTTTGTTAACATTTTCAAAATTTCAACACAACTTTTAAAGTTTTTTTCTCTTACACATAAAGTTTCTCTCTCCTTCTAGAAAATTGTCTTCGTTAAAAAAAACATCACTTTATTTTTTGCAAATTCTTTTTCTAGAGTACATTTTTCCGGCACTTTGTTTTATCTAAAACTTACAAACGTACATTACTTTCATTCTAAAATTATTAACTCAAAACATATTTCTCCAAAATAAAATGGAAATAATCCCCAAAACGAATCCAAAATTGCCTAAGATCCCAAAACTCTATGATCTAATAAATAAATATGATTTATATTTTAAGCAAATGAAACTACTATATATTTCGATATAAATCCATATTTCAAAGGATTCATTGACTTTCATTAATTAATTTACCAATGACGACCAATTTTTCATTTAGTAGCATAGTAGGGTTTCATTTTATTGTTGGTCCCGCAATTTAATCAAAAAAATTACTTGATAATGGGTAATTCAAGAGGGTTTAATATCCATAAAAATTATACCTCTTACATTACAAACATAATACAAATTTAACCCTATATTTTGTGACACTAATTATTATGTATGAATATTTGAAGAAATAAAAAATAATTATAACCTTAAATACATGTAAACAAACATAAATATAGATATTTGTCAAAAACAAAAACATGAATATAGATAAGAAATCATTGTTAGTAAACAAAAAAAAAATGATAAATGTAATGTATAAATTGATTTTAATGATAAATTAGAAGGAACTTCATTTTACTGATATGTTGTAGTTTCAGCCCAAAAGATGTAAGCTTACTTTAATTTGGCCCAACTGAAGGAGAAATTCGGCCCAACTAAAGGGGAAATTAGCTATGAATCATACATATGTTTCTAATAGCGGTGAGAAAGTCGGACCCGTCACCCGTTGAATCCTTCAAACTCGGTAAAAATTGTCCCACTAGGATGGGAGGATATATCTATCAATAGGATTAGGTCTTGAAATAGAGAAGATCCGCGGTTTTGGGTACAAGACGGGTTCAGATTTTTTTAATACTCGTAAAACCCGCCCCGACCCGCCATACTAAACGACGTCGTTTTGTTTATATTATTTAGTATAATAAGTTATTAATATATTTTGCATGAATAAAATATTTCTTATAAGTCAAAACTCATATCTATAACAACGACATCATCTCGTTTTATCTGTAGTTATCTATTTTATTTTAAATTTTGTCTTATAAAACTTTGACTTTAGTTACTATGTTTAATGGAGTTATGGTTAAAATGTATTAAGTTTGATTTACTCTTTACATTTATCATTGAAATTATTCACGTTGGTTTCAATGTAAGATTTTTCGCTAGGTCATTCATTTTAATTTCTAAATAGTTTCGGGTAAAACTTATAAATTATTAAAAAAATATATGTTCAAATTATAACGGGTTTCGACCGGTGAAGATTGGGTCATTCTATAAACCCGTCTATCCTAAAACTGTAAAAAACCCACGAGTTTGATCCCTTAAAATCAAGAACCGTTGGTTGACGGGACGAGGATGGATTTTGCTAGAACCCGAGGGTTTATGACCCGACCACACGATGACCATTTAGCAACAACATTAGCAACGGATGACAATTTTGTCTTGTTGCTTTTAATTTTTTCTTTTATAGCGACAAAATTAGTTGTGACTAATACTAATAAATAATCTATTTGTATATAAAATATCATATTTGAAACACAATTTGCTTTCTTAAACTTAAATTGAATACTTTTATTAATTTACTATACGAAGAATAAAAGGTTCATAGTAGATGAAATTAGGAACGAATTTTAAAATTATTTACATCATTTTTTGATATAATGAATCCATAATAAATTATATAATTAATATATAATAATTTTAATAATTTAAATTTTAGAAAGATCAAAAGTTTTAAATACACTAATAAATAAATCAAAAATGGG
>NW_012195017.1:217747-228121 GCF_000504015.1 Erythranthe guttata | reverse complement strand
AATGTTCGGGATGTTCGGGGAGCCATGTCACCCCATAGCTCTTTGTTGTCTTCACCACTTTCTGAACCAATAGTCCGTTAGAACCCTATCGGAATAACGTATCCAATTCATTATCCCATTAGAGTTTCTGACTACGTTTCAGGGGGCTAAGTGTAATTATCGATACCACAGGGACCTTACAGTTATTTAAGCATACCTCAGGGGGGTGTGTGTAATTTACCCTATTATTAAAGTAAGTTCTTACGCTTCTTTTTCATAGTTGTTTTGTATTTTAAATTTTAATTTATGTATTACCGCCTATATGGCCGGCTAAGTTTTTGTTGGATAATATCATGATACAAAGATCTGATAGCATGACATAAAAAAAAAAGTACCATGGACAAAAATTATGATGTCTTGTATGGTTTGGATTAAAAACAGGCAGGGATTAGGTTTAACACCGAAGTCTGGATTCGCCCACTCTGTTGCCATGTTTTCGGCGTTTTTAGGGCTTGCCTCCATGACTGGTTAAGAACTAAATCCCTTGACAATTTTTAACTCTGTAAAAACATCCACGTACAGTCTTCAAGATATTTGTTTATGGTTCTCACCAAATAATTAAAAAAAAAAGGTCCTGTTAAATATGGTATCAGAGCCATGGTATTAAGATCTTGGTAGAGTGATATTATTCAATGCAATTTTCTTTTAATGAATATCATAAGAAATTATGATACTGTTAAAAACATCAGTGAAGAGGAGTATGATATTCCTCAAAATCTTGATTTGCTTAATAAGTGGACTATTCCAAAAATCGATCCAAAAATTATTTATAAATTTGGTACATTTGAGAGAATCGGTTTAAAACAGGCGGTTAAGACCATTCCTTAATAAAGATGAGATGATAATTCGATTACTTAGTAATAGAGATCTGAATAAATATAAAAAATATATAAATTCATCTATATTGGATTAGTTCAGGTTGGTTTTAAACCTCTAACCTTAGAAGGGTTACAAGAAAGCATTATAGCCGCTCTAAGAGACGGTAGAAATTTAGAGTGGAAACAATCGTTGATGGGTATTATACAGTCCAGTTTGGCCCATGACCCAGTTTATTTTAATGTTTATCCTAATTTACAGTTATCTTTAACTGATATTAATATCTTGGATACTTTAACATTAAATATTAAAACTCATGGTTATAATTATGCTCCAGGATCTGAAGTTATATGTGTTTGTTATAGAATATATTACAAACCTCTTCATACCTTGAATCCCCACTGCCAAATGGTTGATAAACCATTAAATGAAACCATTCTTATAGAGACGAATTTTAGTAGATCTGAAATCACTACTAGAAGATCTATCAAATGGAATGAAATAACATTCCCAGAAAATTGGATCATAGAAAAAGCTGTTCCTGCTCTTCCTAATACTCAGGATAAAGCTACTAATATAGTGCAAACTCCTGAGGGAAACGTTGTCATCAATTTAGATACATCTAGATATTCTCTAGGACAAAAATCTAGATCACATATTTTTAGATCCAGTTATTCTTATTATCATATATCTCCTCTCGATTATGAGGTTAAGTCCCCTTCTAGGTGTTCCACCTCTCAAATCAGAGAAACAGAAAAATCTTATGATGATGGTCTTCTTGATACAGTTGAAGAATTAAGAATTCATCCTGACAATATTGTTAGGGGTGTTTATAGAGTTGAAGCACACATGACTGCATCCGAAATAAATTTTTTTGTTTAATGGATTTTAAATCAAAAATTGATTTAAGCCCGGGATCACCGACAAGAAAATTTATTCAGCAAGAATTCAATCTTCCCAGATGGGAACCATTCAAAAAATGGTTTTTTAAGAATTTCACAAAAGAAGATAGAAAGATGTTTCAAGAAGAATTTTATAATGATCTTTCGAGAAAAAATATTAAGATATCTTTTGTCCCATGGTTTATAACCAATTATGCTGAAAATTATATTTATGTTATTGAAAGAGAATATAAGTATTCTCAAAATGGTAAGGTTTTAAAAACAATTTTCCCTCCTTCTCAATCTCTTCAAATTGAAAAAATACTGAAACTAGGTATTATATTGCTTTCCAAAAATTCTTGATAGTGAAGTCTTACCCATTACTACTGCTCATATTAATGGTTTAATAAAACAAAAAAAAATTAGTAATATTTATTTAATTGTTCTTGGAGAACAAATTGTGTCTTTACATGATAGGGTAGAAAAAATTATTTCTAGCATAAATGAACTCAAAAGTTCATTTCATATCGATAAGACTTTTAATCAGGAAAGCATTGCTACTCCTAGTATCCAACCTCCTCCAGATGTTAAGGATTTTAAATTAAAACCAATGTCTGAGCTTGAAAAAATGCTTGATGAAAAATTCAAGAATCTTTCTATTAAAACTCTTAATAATGAGTTTGAAAGCGATATGAGTGATAATGATAATTATCAAAATACTGTCCGAGAAGAGATTAATAAACTCTCAAAATATGCTGATAAGCCTACCCAAAGGATGTATTATTATCCTAGGCCTACTCCCCAAGACGTTCTTTTTGAAGAATTATATTCTTAATAATTCCTATAGTGGAAAAAATATTTACGAATGGAATATTGATGGTTTTACTGAAAGACAGATTTATAATGTTGTCCATAGGATGCTCATGTATAGCACTATATGCAAGAACAATGGTAATTCTCATAAAGCTATAGCTAACATGATTATAGGGGGTTTTACTGGACAACTTAAAGGTTGGTGGGATAACTATCTTACCATGAGTAATAAAAGTGATATCTTAAATATGGTTAAAGATGAAAATGGTAAACAGGTTGAAAATGTTGTCTATACTTTAGTTATTAATATTAGGGTAAATTCCACTTTACCCCCTTGTACTCTGCCCAAGAACCACTTTACCCCCTCGTACTCTTAATTTCGTCGATTTACCCCCTTGTACTTGTACAATTTTCCAATACAACCCTCTTCGTCAACTTTTTTCGATTTTGACTCTGACGCCATTTGGTCAAGAGTCAAAATATTGACCTAAATATTGAATTTTTTCGATTTTGACTCTCGAGATTAGAAAAGAGAAAGTTTCACACATTTATATATTTTTTTCTTTGCACTGGCTGAAATCGATCAATTTTTTGGTCTTGATTTTTACTAAGTTAGGGGTTCAATTTGGGGATATTTTGGAAGGGCAAGTGGTGGGAGAAGAAGAAATGACAATATTGACGGAGGAGAAACGACGCGTTATAGGCAGTGGCAATTTTGTAATTTACAGAGTTGACCAAACGGCGTTAGAGTCAAAATTGACAAAAGTTGAAGGAAAGGGCTGTATTGGGAATTTCTACAAGTACAAGGGGGTAAATCGATGAAATTGATAGTACGAGGGGGTAAAGTGATTCTCAGGCAGAGTACGAGGGGGTAAAGTGAAATTTACCCTTAATATTATTGAACATTTTACTGGAAGATGGTCTGATAATAGCAATAATCTTAGGACTTTGCTCCAGAATATACGATGTCGTACCCTTACATCTTTTAGGTGGTACAAAGACACTTTTCTTAGTAGGGTTATGGAACTTCCTGAGTCTAATAGTCCTCACTGGAAATCCAAATTTATTGATGGATTACCTCCCTTATTTGCTGAAAGGGTTAGAAAAAACCTTAGAAAAGGAGATGTTAATATAAATTATAATAATTATACTTATGGTAAGTTAATAGGAACTTGCATTCAAGAGGGATTGGCTTTGTGTAATGAAATAAAATTAAGTCAGCAAATTAAGAAGCATAATCTTAATGAAAAGAAACTGCTAGGTCAATTTTGTGGCCAATTTGGAATAGAGAATCCATCTACTAGCCAGGATAATAACAAGGCTAAGAAGCACAAGAAAGGCAATCAAGCTCATGATTTTTCTAAAAGGAAACATAAGAAAAGACGAGAAAAAAGAGAATTTAGAAAGGAACAAAGGAGAGCTAATGCGCCCCCTGTTGTTTGTAGAAAATGTGGACAAATTGGGCATTATGCTAATAAATGTTGGGTTAGGAAAAAACTCAACACTTTAGAAATTGATAATGATCTCAAAGAAACTCTTAGTAAGTTACTTCTTCATTCTGATTCTGAAGAAGAAGGAGTGCCAATAGAAGGGCTTGAAGCCCTGGAAAATGAGAGTAGCTCTTCTGATAGTGAACATTGTGAACCTTGTAAAAATGGTTTAACCTGTGAGAAGGAGGATAGCTCCGACCCAGAAGAAGGGAATAACCTTTATCAAATTATTTCACAATTTCAAGAAATTAATGTTCTTGATAATGATAATCTCATAGAGATTTTAAGATCTGTTAAAGATCCTGAAATTCGATCAAAAATCCTTGATCTTTTAGGAGAAAAAGATCCTCCAAGCAAACCTGATGATTTTATTCAAAAATCTTTAGATCCATATACTATGGCTGAAGTAAAAAGAATGTTAAAACAAAAGTAAGTTGATAAAACCCCAACTAATGCTAATGATTTAATAATTGAGATTTCTAATCTCAAAAATGAGATCAAAAGTTTGAAAAGTTTTAATGAAAACCTTGAAGATAGAGTTTTTAAATTGGAAAGTTTTAATAAAGGAAAACAACCCCTTATTAATTTTGATTACCAAAATATTCTTCATGAGGATGATAGTTTATTAGGAACTTTAGAGATGGTAACTTCTCAGAAATGGTTTATAAAAATCTCTCTTCTTATTGTCATAATTATAAGAAAAACTTTATAGCACTTGTTGATAGTGGTGCAGATTTAAATTGCATACAGGAAGGAATCATTTCTACAAAATACTTTCATAAAACAACTCATTCATTAAGTTCTGCATATGGTCAGAAAATGGAAATTAATTTTAAGATTCCAAAAGCGTTTAGTTGCAAGAATAAAGTTTGCATCCCCACTAGTTTTTTACTAGTAAAAAATATCACTAACCAAGTTATACTTGGAACCCATTTTTTAAAGAAAATCTTTCCAATTAAAAGAATTGATGAACAAGGTTTTATAGGAACTTTTGATGGCAAATAAATTAATTTTCATTTCATTACTGAACCATTTACTAGAATTCTTAATCAAATAAAAGATTCTTTTATAAAGAATAAAGAAAATCAAATTAATTTTCTTAAACAAGAGATAAGTATTTTAAATGTTTATGAAACTCTTCAAAATCCTAAATTACAGGATAAGATAAAACTTCTTAATAATCAGTTTTCTTTACAAATCTGTAATGATCATCCAAATGCTTTTTGGGATAGAAAAAAACATATTGTCTCACTTCCTTATGAGGATAATTTTGATGAGAAAAAAATACCGACTAAAGCCAGACCTTGTCAAATGAATAAGGATTATCTTGAGCTATGCAAAAAAAGAGATTGAAACTTTGCAGAATAAAGGGTTAATAAGACCCTCTAAATCTCCATGGTTTTGCACAGCTTTCTATGTTAATAAACATGCTGAGCAAGAAAGAGGTGTTCCCAGGTTAGTCATTAACTATAAACCTTTGAATACTGCTTTAAAATGGATTAGATACCCGATCCCTAATAAGAAGGATTTACTTGATAGACTTCATGATGCCTTGATTTTTTCAAAATTTGATTTAAAATCTGGATATTGGCAAATCCAAATTTATGAAAAAGATGTTTATAAAAAAAACTTTTAATGTTCCATTTGGTCAATATGAATGGAAAGTTATGCCTTTTGGTCCGAAGAATGCCCCTTCAGAATTTCAAAATATTATGAATGATATTTTTAATCCTTATAGTGATTTTATCATTGTTTATATCGATGATATTTTGGTATTTTCTAAAAATATTGAAACCCATTTTAAACACTTGGATATTTTCAAGAAAATTGTTACTCAAAAAGGTTTAGTTATATCTAAACCTAAAATGCAACTTTTTCAATCACAAGTTAGATTTCTTGGTCCTAATATTGAAAAAGGGAAAATTATCCCTATTAATAGAAGTATTGAATTTGCCTCTAAATTCCCTGACCAGCTGACTGATAAAACTCAGCTTCAAAGATTCTTAGGTAGTTTAAATTATATATCCCCCTATATTAAAAATCTTGCTTAGGATACTGCTATCCTATATGATAGGCTTAAGACTGAGAATCATACTCAGGCTGTTCAGAAAATTAAGGACAAAGTCACTAATCTTCCTTGTCTCATGTTAGCTAACCCAAATTGGGAAAAAAATATTGAGACTGATGCCTCAGAAATAGGTTATGGAGGTATCCTTAAACAAGTTTCTCCAAATGATAAATTGATAAACAAGAATATCTTGTTAGATTCCATTCAGGAAAATGGAATAATAGTCAGAAGAATTATGCTACTATAGATAAGGATATTTTAGCTATTCTAAAGTGTGTTTTAAAATTCCAAGATGATTTATATAATCAGAAATTTATAATTAAGACAGATTGTCAAGCAGCAAAATATATGTTTAAAAAAGATTTTAAACATGATGTTTCTAAACAAATGTTTGAAAGGTGGCAAGCCCAATTAACCCCTTTTGATTTTGATGTAATTTATAAAAAAAGAACTGAAAATAATCTTCCTGACTTTTTAACCCGTGAATATTTACAATAATAAATGACTTTGATCAAAGATGGGTAACCAGGATGCATTCCTATGGCATGTCTATTTACAGGGAGCGAGATAATATTCTCGAAAGGCTTGATTGGCAAATGGACTATAGTCCAGATATTACTTCTTAATAAACCATTAATAGCTTGATCATTTTATATTTCCAGGATGAGCCACCGCGGATGGGGAAATTCCTCTAATAGAGGAAGAGAAGGAAGAACAATTGCCCAACATGGGAATCAAAGGCTCATATCCTCTTCAAGTAATACTTTAAAAGGAGGAGATGAACTTTTATTTAAAAAAATTATGGAATTCAAAGCAATGCATGGTAATACCAGTCAAAACAGCCCTTCTTATGCTAATGTTGTCCTGGAAGATGAGGTAGAATATGATGATTTTCCCTATGAGCAGAATACATGCAAGGAGGTAATATTACTCCTAGAAGATAAAGATCTTCGATGGAAAGGTGAAATATGGCACCTTATGAATAGATATCTTAATACGACATCATTTACTGCTGGTTCATACAAACAGCGAAATCATTATGAAAATATTCTAAAAGCTACTAGCTCCTGTGAATTTTCACACTTTTATCCAGGGAAAAATCAAGGTTGTAAAAAGCGGTAATCGGGTCCGAGTCGGTCAGGCACCGACTCACGATTAATCGGTGTGACGGTGATTAATCGGTGATAAATTGGAAATAAATCGATTTTTAAAATTTAATATAATATATTTCTAAATATTATTTATAAATACTCCAAACATATATAAAAAGATATTTAAACATAGTTATATCTCCATCATGTATATATCTAAATAACATAATAAAAGTTTAATAATTATAAGATCATAATACATAAATATCCTTATAAAATATAAATAAAAAAACAATTTTTTTGAATTTACATTTATTCTTAAACATTCCTGGCATACATCATTAGTTCTTTAACAATAACAATTAACATAAACAAAATAAGGCATAAACTCATATTTTCTTTTATTAAAATCCAACTTTTATTTTGAATTATAAAAAGAAAAAAAAAAAAAAAACTGATTTTTAACCGATTTTTGACCGATTTTTCCCACCGAGTTTGACCCGCCTTAAAGGTTTGACCGCCTCAGACCGCCTAAAACCGGCTCACAGGCAAAAAACCGATTTTTCAAACCTTTACACTAAAATCGTAAAGGTTTTGGACCGCCTCCGCCTCGGAGACCGATTAATCGGCCGCCTCGGCCGATTTTTAGAACACTGGGAAAAATACACAAGCTTATAGCTTCAACAAAGTAATCATTAAGCAGATAATATCTGCAGAAGAATGGGGGTTAAGTATCCTAAGAGAAAAAGAATATTTCAGACCTGACCAAAAAATCCAGGTTAAGTACAATTATTGGGATTATGTCGAAGCATTTAATAAAGTTTTTTATATGAGAACCCAATAAGAAAACATAATTGGTTCTTCAAAATTTGTCCTAATGTTTATAAAAAGGATATTCCAAATTGGTTATACCAATGGTGGCTATCTTTTGACCCGACTGTAAAAATTTTACCAGAACCTTATAAAGGTCTCTATGCAGAATGGGTGAAAATTTCACCAACTCATATTGAAGTTGAACACACTAATAAGTGGATTGAGGGAATGCCCTTTTTACACTTCATTATTGAGTTTGGTATTCCATGGATCTGGAAATGGGAACCAGAGTTGGGTCATACCCCACAAAATATACCATGTATAAAAAGGGCAACTTACACCAAATTTTGGAAAAGAATGCTCAGGAAAAATGAGCATGGTGTCATTGAAGGACAAGAAACTATTGATAAGATGCAGGGTCATATCCAAGAATATAAAGAACAAATCCAGTTGAAGCAACAAAGGGAAGCCCCCAGCCCGTTTCAACATCTCTCAAGGAAACTAAACATCCACAAATGACAGATGACTGACAAAGAAGTAATTGCTTCTTACATGGAAGAAGTCAAAAAAAGACTTGGTAAGAAATTTTGGAATTGAATATCATTCTGACATTTCAATGGCCACCTCTTCATATGATGATGAAGAATATTGCAATCCTGGTGAATCACAAGATCCATATGGAAACGGAACAGATATTTCAATTGATGATATCATCAATAATGTGAAACAATTCATTACGGAACAAATTCAAAGTTCCACTACAGCCAAAGGGAAAGAGAGAATGGAGAAATAATTGCATTCGTGTCCCTACCACCTTTCATAATGGTTTAGGGAATCTTCTTTTTCAAAAAAGTCACTTTAATAAAGCAAATGCTTTTATAAAGCAATGTATGATTTGGTCTTCTTTTATTTGTTTTTATCGTTTGTTTTGATACTTCCCTCCTCTATTTTAGGGAGCTCTTTCCTTGTTCAGAGAAGGCATAAGTTTAGTAATTCAGAATTCTCTAATAAATTTTATTTTTAAATTTCCGGCAAAGTTTAAAGTTTTCAGTATCATACTTGTGGGCTCTTAAGTAAGTTCTTACTCTTCTTTTTCATTCTTGTTTTGTATTTTAAATTTTAATTTATGTATTGCCGCCTATATGGCCGGCTAAGTTTTTGTTGGATAATATCATGATACTAAGATCTGATAGCATGGCATAAAAAAAAAAAGTACCATGGACAAAAATTATGATGTCTCGTATGGTTTGAATTAAAAACAGGCAGGGATTAGGTTTAACACCGAAGTCAGGATTCGCCCACTCTGTTGCCATCTTTTCGGCGTTTTTAGGGCTTCCCTCCATGACTGGTTAAGAACTAAATCCCTTGACACTTTTTAACTTTGTAAAAACATCCACGTACAGTCTTCAAGATATTTGTTTATGGTTCTCACCTTCGGGTTTTCGGGTTTCGGGTTTCGGGTTTCGGGTTTCGGGTTTTCGTAATAATAATAATATTATTATTATTATTATTATTATTATTATTATTATTATTATTATTATTATTATTATTATTATTATAATTATAATTATTATTATTATAATAATAATAATAATAATTATTATTATTATTATTATTATTATTATTATTATTATTATTATTATTATTATTATTATTATTATTATTATTATTATTATTATTATTATTATTATTATTATTATTATTATTATTATTATTATTATTATTATTATTATTATTATTATTATTATTATTATTATTATTATTATTATTATTATTATTATTATTATTATTATTATTATTATTATTATTATTATTATTATTATTATAATTATTATTATTATAATTATTATAATTATTATTATAATTATTATTATTATAATTATTATTGTTATTATTATTATTATTATTATTATTATTATTATTATTATTATTATTATTATTATTATTATTATTATTATTATTATTATTATTATTATTATTATTATTATTATTATTATTATTATTATTATTATTATTATTTTTATTATTATTATTATTATTATTATTATTATTATTATTATTATTATTATTATTATTATTATTATTATAAAAAAGCAGACAAATCGGGCGCGGAAGAAGTTCTATTTTTTTTGTACAAGTAGTAACGTAAAGTTGCCTCTAACCATTCACATAGTTGTCGTTGGAAAGATAAACTACTTTATTGGGAGAGGTAATCGATCGGTTAACTAATTTATAAACTAAGCTGATGTTGCTAGTTTTGATAAGAATGGTGTAATTATAGTTTGGTTATTTTGAAGAATATGGATGGTCTTACTCTTTTCAGCGGCATGAAAATTAAAGTTTTCCCCCCTCAAAATTATAAC
>NW_012195017.1:169901-217647 GCF_000504015.1 Erythranthe guttata | reverse complement strand
GTACACTTGTAACGTAAAGTTGCCTCTACCATTCACAAATTTGTCGTTTGAAAGATAAACTACTTTATTGAGAGAGGTAATCGATCGGTTAACTAATTTATAAACTAAACTGATGTAGCTAGTTTTGAAAAGAATGGTGTAATTATAGTTTGGTTATTTTGAAAAATATGGATGGTCTTACTCTTTTCAACGGCATGAAATTTAAAGTTTTCACCCCTCAAATTTATAACGATTTCATATTTGGTCCCTCATATTTTAAAAAACATATTTGGTCCCTCATATTTAAATTATTTGACAATTTTGGTCATTTTCGTCAATTTACCCTTAGTCTGTCAGTTATGGTAGTGGTGGGCACACGTTAAATTCTGTTAGTTTTCACAAAATTGACGGAAATGACTAAAAATGTTGAATTTTTAAAACATGAGGAATCAAGTTTTTTTTGTTAACATGGGGACCAAATGTGAATCAGTTCAAACTTGTGGGATAAAAAATATATTTTTCACTTTCAACGGCACTTGGGAGGTTGTTGGGTAGTATAAACAATATTGTAAGGGCCCTTTTGCTTTGAAGGAAAGAGGGAGATTGATCGATTAGTCCCTCCTAATCACATCTTAGGTTTCTATGACTTCGGCCCGCTACAGATAAGAGGCCCGCGATATAATCCTAGAATTCCATGACAATTCCATCACACCTCCACATCCAAGATTAACCAATCCCCCGTTTCTTGTTTAATTCGGTCCATAGTAAATTCCGAAATTGTCCTCATCAATTACTTGGAATTACAATAAAAATAAGGTATAAATAAAATTTATCTCCCCCAGTTTAATCGTTCTGCCCTAATCGACGACGAACAGAGACTTCGTCATCCTTTTCTCTGTCATTTTCTCCTTCGTCTCTTATTAACTGAATTTCTTTTCTTTCGATCTTATGTCTACTTTCGATCTATTCGTATTTTGTGCAATTATTGTGGCTTAGCACTGAGAGTTTGGATTGTTCATAATTTTTATCTGCATATTTTTTCATTTCATCTTCTTTACAATTCTTCTTTTTATTATTTTTTCATTTCAATTCTTGTACACGCAGTAATTGAAGAGCACCCACAAGAACTGTATGGCGAATCTCTCTTTCTCCGACCAAGGTTGTTATCTCTATCACTCATTTCTCTCGTTCTTGTGAAAAATCCCTAATTTGGATTTTTGTTTCAAAACCCTAATGTGGGTGTCTATATTTGTAAAATATGACTGTCATCTTAGGAGTCCATAGGGGGCTGCAATATAAGATTGACTCGCGCGCATCAGAGATTTCTCAGATAAAGTTATTTTTTATTTATTTTTTCTTTTTCTGCCTCTTTCCACTTGAATGGTGATTTTTTTGGTAATGCAATTGAGTTCCGTCACAGGCAAGTATCCATCTAATTTATTATTTCCTAAAAAAATGACAATTCTTTCCAATTCAGTTGTACCTTGGTATACAGGCTTAAAGATTTAAATTTTTTCTTGCTACTTATTATAAATTTTAATTTGTTGTTAGATGCCTTAACTTCATAAATACTAATTCTGCAAAATCATGTTGTTTGGGATCAGTGATGAGTTATGCAAAGTTTTCCGTATTTACAATTCAAAGGGAGTATAAGTCTAAATAAAGTTATAGGTATAAGTAAAGAAGAAATAGAGTGAAAAGAAGGGGAATAAAGTAATAGATATTATTTCATATTTCTTCAATGTACAGCCTTTATGCATGTTTGCAGATCCATTCTTAATGTCGAGATCTTTGTTGTGGTAAATTAAATTTGTACATGTTTTCTAGATTTTTACGTATAATTAATACCCATCTTTTACGTAGGACTTTGATCGTACTCGTAATTTTTAGCATCTCAACTATTTTCCGTTTGCAGTTTCAGGGGTCTAAAGTAAATGGGGCTCCCATGATAAGCATACTGACTGAATTACTAGCATCATCAATTCGACTAGAATCTAGTATTTTTTCACGTTATTAATTTTTGGTTTCGGATTTTAGGATAGCCAATTGTATTGAATTGGATAAATTCAATATGATAAGTACGTTAATTTTAATTATCTCTGTAGAATCTAATATGATTTTCAGTTTATTTTTTTTATAAGAAAATCATTGTATTTTCGTCAATTTAAGATTGTGTTGAAGAATGCCATTTAATATTTCTCAGCAAAAAGTTATAAAAGCAATAGCATATTCAACGTGCTACAAATAAAATTTAACAAGTTTTCGAGGGTAATTTTGTAACTTCATGCACCAATCCAACATTTTCCAACATTGTCTTGCAAACCTAAGATGACATTGAAATTAGATTACACTTAATCCGAATGTGTTAGTCCATCATACATAAGATGAAATTGAATCCAAAACCACCAATCCCAACAGTGCAATCCTGGGGGCTAATCCAATCACATCCAAACCCATCTTGAAAAGCAAAAGGGCCCTAAAGGGTTCTAATACAAGGATAACAACAATATTTTGTTGTTTTTCAAAAAAAAAAAAACAATATTTTAAAGGATAAATAGCCCTTAACCCCGCGTGATTACAAGCTTTTGGTGATGATTCCCCTTGTGCTTGAAATATCATCACATATCCCCTCGTGGTTTATGGGGTAGGTTCCGTTAATTTTTCCCTCAAACTTAACTGCCTGTGTCAAACTTCAAAGTATTTTTTTTCCAGATGACCAATATTATTGCAAGGTATTTTCAGGATTAAGTAATTCCGAGGGTAGTGGAGCTAATTTTGTATATATATTTATATCAATATTTTCAGAACCGGACCGGCTATAGAACCGGACGACTACTTGGGTCATGGGTTTATAGGGACGAACCGGTTCAACCGGGTTTTTGATTTGTTTTAATATGCCATTATTTTTTTAATTTTAATGTTATAAAATATTATTTTCTATATATTTTTAATCTCCCACTTATTATGTTAATTTTTATCTACTTCACCTCACTTTTTACGATATTTTATTGCTTATATCTATATTTTTCCATTTTGTATTCTTCAAATCCGGCAATCTGCCACCCCTATTGATCACACATGATCATATCCGACAATCCTTCGACCACTCATGACTAGATTCGGCCACCCACTACTAATTCTGTGAAGGTTCGCTCAAATCTAGCCAGAAATAACCAACTCAGCGGTGGTTCGAGACGTTTTGGCCGAAAATCGGGTTCCTTTACTGACTCGTCGGTTCTCGGGTTTTTACCCGGTCGAATCGGATTTCGGTCATTTGACCCCGATTTTCGATTTTTCCGGTTTTGGATGTTAGACACGACCGCTTCATTGCCGGGTCACAGTCGAACCGGTCCGACTGGCCGGTTCAGTCCGGTTCTAACAACATTGATCAACAACACATGTTACTCGATAAACACATCAAAATAGAATCAGACGAAAATTATTATCGGAGAAACCACAAGCAAAACTACACTAATCTGTTCAGAAATCTAGACTGTCTCGGACATTGCGGAGCCTAGCTAGTGTTTTTTCATATCATTTTCATCGATTTGTATATTCGCTGTGAAAACTTTGTCGATTAAATCGAAACAAAAGGTGAGATGTTTTTTGTACTATGTGTTGGAACTACGGCTGCAATTTGACGATTGGTCATAAAACTTGTGGATTGAGGCTTGTACTCCATTTGCTTCATCTTTACATAGTTGACGATTAGCTGCAATAAGATTCATAATAATCTGAAGATAGGCAAGGTGAGACGCGGACTAGGTCGCTCTTTTAAGACGAATTTCAAGATCCCTTCTCTAATGAGGTGCAAAAACATTCCGATTGTGTCGCCTATGGGATACAAAAGCCCATCATGTCTCTCTGATGTAACTACACCGAAATTGCACGTTCAAGTGAAGTAGAAACTTACACCCGACACACAACAAGAGCTCAACATATAATATAGATAATATACGATCCTTAGAAATTCATTTTTTATTCTCTTCTCTCATCTACTTTCAAAGCCACAATACCCCCTTCATATAGTAACCACAATAAAACCTCTATTTAATATGAAATTAAGGAAATTTGTGGTGTTTTATGTAAGAAAATAATGGTTTGGAGGTTTCAAAATGGTGGTCTAAATAACCTCATAAAAGTGGTCAAAGCCAATATTATATTTTATAATAAAATATATGATTTTTTTTTATTAAAATAACCCAACAATCCCACACTTATTTTAATAAAAATAAGAATATAAATATACTTGATCTCTTGCGGAATATTATGCATGAAAGTCGACAATGCCTTCAAATCTTCACTTGGTACAATATGTTTCCGGTACTATAATCAAAGTGGAGTTAGCCTTCAAACAGTGACCCTTGGGCACGTAGAATCATATTGCACACATAATACTCAAAGTGTCCCGATTGAAGCTTCTAAAGCTAGCACATTAACGGCCTTGTGCTTTACCCCATTTCTCGTGAGCGCTCTAGAGAATAAGCCTATAATTCCCATAGGAAGCGGCCCCACTTCCACACTCATAAGGTGAATTCTATCAAGGATGTTTACGTAACTCCAACACCCCACTCATTCGGGCTATAGAACTCATTAAGAGATCAAAGTCTCAACCTCACAATTCATTACGAGCTTTATTAGTGCACACGCATCATAGGGATGGATAATAAAAGTGTGCACTTTTATCACTATCAAGTTGCTTTCAGATCGTTGGTCTCCAACCTAGTTCTTGGGATCTCCAGTCCCTAGGCGGTGGTATCCTCATAAATAACTTATCGAATATTTTTAGACTTTTAATTCAATCCCCCTCAATGCAGTTCAGATTATTTATGAAATAATGTGAAATATAATTTCACAAATTCAATAGCGCTTATTCAAAATTTAATCTCATGGAATCAATGGTTTATTAACCATTTCTCATATAAGTTCACATATAATTTTACTTAAATTTTCACGTGGATTTTCACATAGATTCACAATACTGTATTTGTTAGAGTAGGTGACCAACAAGCCAACATGTGGCTGTGGTCTTTCGTATTTATTATTGTAATAAACGAACCTTTATTCGTATTAATGATAAAACATCTTGGCATTCTATATCTTTGTCCCTTTGTCACAAGCATAGATATAGTCCTTACAGTTATTACAAGTACTAGTAATTGATCGTTAGGATCGTGAGATATTTACTCAAGTATTATAACTGTTAAACGTGTTCCTAGTCGAAGGGTTACGCCACTAATGAGGATATCGGCCTTTCCCATTAAGACTAGCACTTAGTGTATGTGTACTGCATCTCATCAGTAAACGGTATTGTGATATCGGCATGCATAAGTGGGTGCTCGTAAGTTGACGAGTTCACTGAACTCCCTCACCCTAGAAATCTCTAACTGGTTCCCAATAATCGAGTAGAGATATCTATGGTATAGTTGTACACCATTAGTCCTTATGACCTAGACATCACCGTGACTTCACTAGAGGACCAGCTGTATCGTGACCTGTCCCTGAGTTCCACCGAGGACCATCCCAAGGGCCAGTGTTCGTGCAGTCCGAAATCTAGTGGGAGGTCTGTGCATTGTAGTCGGGGATTCGATCGCTAGAATAGTCTTGGATGTCCTGTGTGTTCTGAAAGTTTGTAATCATTCTAAGTCTCTGGCCAGAGCTGACTAAGTGATGATTAGAGAATTTGATTCTCTAAGTCATGCACGTAAGGATTACAACACTTAGAACGATCGCACCGTCATCGAACATATAAAGAGGTCTCGATGAACCAATGCCTCTAGTTCGATCGGGACATATGAATCGAAGGGACCGTACTGTACGTTAACTATATCTGAAGGTTCTTGCAGGCACTTCATTTGTATCTAGGGAATCATGACGCGTAGTTGCTAGACACCTATCTTGATTCGTTGGGTGATTAAGGTGAAACGAGCTTCATCTTAATCGTAACTCTAAGGGACGAGTTTTGACCACAAAGAGTTGTGGGCCCACGGCTAGCTTACACCTGAACCATCGAGGGTCACACTGCTCGTGCACATGAGATCTTTGAATAAACGGTCAGAGATAAAATAGTTTATCTTTGCTTGATTGGAAGTCAATATGATTGAGTCCAACATTCATAATTTGGAATTATGAATGAGAATAAGAAAAGGAAAAGAATAGGCGAACGTATTAGTGAACTTTCTAAATCGGGAAGTTTCCAAATTGAGAAAGTGCACTGAACTAGGGTTTCCACTTTTGGAAAGTTGGAAAATGAGAAATGGCACTCGTAATGACGAGGAAATTATAATGGTTCCGAAAATGTAATCGTTGCAATTTTTCGGTAATTGAATTAAGAGAGACGAGCAAGTAAAAGTACTAACGGACTTAAGCTGTTGGGCCCGGTCCAACTTAAGCCCGCTAGGGTTTTATGCAAGACATATAAATACTTGATTTATAGGTCTTGCACAAATACACAAGTGCAACCCAAACCCTAGCCGTCCACCCCTCTCTCTCGGCCTCTCTCTCCCACGGCCAACACCGCCGCCCACTCCGCCGTTTCGCCGGAATCGGCCGTTGATCGGCCGATTGGCTTGGTAGTCTCTTTCCTTCTCTTTTTCTTCCGTTTTTCTAACTATTACGTGTCTAGTGCCACGTGTTTAGTAGATCGAAGTATACGAGGTGAAATCCAAGAGGAGGAAGATCGAAGATCGAGGAATCGAAGAGCAGCGCACGAGCCGAAGCCGCACGCTGCCCCACGCGCCGCCCCGGAAGACCGCGCGTGTACCTCACGCGCCGCCGTGGCTGATTCGCCGCTGCTGCCACTGCACCGCTGCTGCCCCGATTGTACGGATTGGTTTCCGTAGCAATCTCGACTTGCTAAACGCTCCTACCTCACGCTTCAAGAGGTAAATATACGAAACCCTAGTTTCGATTCGTTTATGTTTAAACTATGAATTCATGTTTGCTATCGTATGATTTTATGTGATTATGTGTAATCGTTTTAATCTTTGCAAACATGATTATTGGTTTAAACGCGAGCATGTTAATTGATTTAAATTCGGTTAAATTATTTAGCATGTATGTTGTTTTTAATTTCGCTGGAAGCGCAAAGGTACGCAATTAATTGATTTAATTTGTCGGGCATGTACTTGTGTGTTTTAAAGTCGTTTAAATCACATAAAATTTTTGTTTTCCGCTGCGTATGTGTGCCCGAAACCCAACAGTGGTATCAGAGCTCGTTGCGTGATTAATTGCGTCGTATAATATGCTATGATTTTATGCATGTTCGATTTATTAAAGTAGTGATTGTTGTATTATGTAATTGGGAGTTTTCGTAAGTTTAAAATATTTTTGAAATATTGTTTAGAATTTTTCCAGCTTTAAAATTGTTTAAAATTGGAAAATCGGATCTGAAATTGTTTTTAAAACATCGGTTTTTAATTGTTCGGATCGAACCGGTCGAACCGGCCGGTTCGATGGTTGTGTGCGATTTAGTTGACCGAATCCACGTGGATTCGGGTCGGTCAGACCGGTTCCCGGTCCGACTGACCCGGCCCACTGATTTGGGTCAGCTGGACCGGACAGAACCGGACAGCTTCGGTCCGAACCGGTCAGACCGGTTGGGCCGAACCGGTTCACTGAAAATAAAAAATAAAAAAAAAAATAAAAAAAAAATTATTTCAGATTTCTAAAATTAAACTTAAAACAAATTGAATTTAATTTTTGGAAAATTATTTTCAATTAATCCCAATTAGATAATTGAATCAACAATCATCTATTTTAGTAAATAGGTGTTAGATTAATCAAATTGATTTAAATTGTTAAATTGATTTCCATTAATAGAACACATATATAATATTGATTATAAGTTCAACTTAATTAGTAGTACCTCAACATTATATGAATGATTTATGCTAGTTGAGGTTCTATAATTATTTTGAAAACCCGATAATTAATTAATGTAATTAATTATATAGTTAGGTCGTATGTTCCTCTTAGGACAATATGCGTTTCCATATACCTTTAGAGAACATAGATGTAGGAATCACATAGACCAATCCGAACCTTCTGATGAGATAAAACTTTTAATAAAACCCCTCATTCTTAATTTAATTGAGAATCATTTCAAGCTATAAAGAATGACCCAATCTGTTGAGTTATTTCTTTCCTTCTGCCAACGGTTGGATTATGTGTAGCCCTTTGCTGTAGTGCAGTAAGCCGTGTTAGCGGGGAGTGCTATGGTAGAGTAAGCTGTAATTCAATTGACATAATGATGAAGGTAGCCATAGAAAAGGGTTATGTTGGATTAACGTGGTCGGCTAGATTAACTAGGGACTGCATTAGTTTGGCATAATCAAGTTCTATGAGCATCTTTGATTGGTAGGTTAGACTTGACACACGACGATTTTGATATTCGCGAGATTAACTTAGGTCATTATCAAGTGTGAGGAAAATTAATTTAGGGTCATATTGTGGATATGATTGATTGTGATCTACCTTTGGGCAAATATAATCGGGCTAGATTAACTACGGGCTATATTTGTCTATTGGACCTAAAGCCCATTAAGAAAAATCAGTTTTCTCGTTTGTCTACTAGAGGGAAGTGGAACTCGATAAAATTAGTGGGAGAACAATTAAATAACATAAGTCCAAACATTTAATTGTAACAATCATTTAACGCGAATCTCTAATAATCCTCTTCTCTATATGTCTCAGATAATCATGTCTAAGAATCCCATAATGTCAATCCTCAACAATAAACTCAATGGCCCTAATTACCTAGATTGGTTGCGTAGTCTTAAGCTTGTGCTAACCGTTGAGGGGCGTCTCTATGTTTTGAACGAGAGGCTTCCCGCCACTATACCTGCCACAGCGACTGATGCTGAAAAGGAAACTTATGAAGTTTGGAAGAAAGATGACACTCATGCTAGGTGCTATATGATAGCCGCCATGGAGCCCGCGCTTGCGAGGAAATATGAGTCTCACTTGCATGCTTTCGATATAAAGGCTCATCTCGATAGCATGTATAGTGAGAATATTAGGGCATCGAGGTACGCTGCTACAAAGGAGTTGATCACAGCGAGACTGCGCGAAGGGACTTCGGTCCACGAGCACTGTCTCAAAATGATCACTCTCTTTGAAAAGCTAGTGAATCTTGATGTCACCCTCCCGGCCGAGCTCTCTTTGGATTTGATCCTGTTGTCCCTTCCTAGTTCCTATGAATCGTTCATAGTGAACTTCAACATGAACAAACTAGATCCTCCCTTGGATGAGTTAATGAACATGTTGGTCAGCTTCGAGTCCACCATTAAGAAAGAGAAGTCTGTTCTCATTGCTGCTACTTCTGGAAAGAAGAGTTCTTTCCAAAAGAAGAGAAAGGAAAGAGTTCCCTTCCCAAACAGCAAGTTCGAAGTGGGTGAAGGTAGTGGGGGCCCCAAAGCAAAGGTTGGTAAGCAAGTTGATGATGCTTGCCATCACTGTGGAAAGAAAGGACATTGGCGCCGCAACTGCAAGGCTTACCTAAAGCAGAAAGGTTCTGAAAAGGGTACGTATTTCATTGACGTAAATTTATCTGTCAACTCTTCTTCTTGGGTATTGGATACGGGCTGTGGCTCACATTTGTGCAATGATTTGCAGCTAATGACAAGAAGTCGAAGACTTAGAGCGGGTGAGACCTACCTAAGGATGGGGAATGGAGCAAGAGTTTTTGCTGAAGCCATTGGCACAATTTACGTGGATATAACTACTTCGCTACCTTTACCGACGATTATTCTAGGTATGGGTATGTATACTTGATGAAGTACAAGTCTGAAACATTTGAAAAGTTCAAAGATTTTAGACACGAAGTGGAAAAGCAACTCGGACGAAGTATTAAGAAGCTACGATCCGATCGTGGTGGAGAATACTTGAGCATCGAGTTCATTGACTATCTAAAAGAGAATGGGATACAATCCCAATGGACTCCACCGGGAACTCCTCAACTTAATGGAGTGTCCGAACGTCGGAATCGAACTTTATTAGATATGGTTCGATCAATGATGGGGTTCACAAACTTACCGGCATACTTGTGGGGTCATGCACTTCGTACTGCCGCGTATTTGCTGAATAGAGTTAACACCAAAGCAGTTAAATCCACACCTTATGAACTTTGGCATTCCCGAAAACCCAACTACAAACATATTAGGATATGGGGTTGTCCCGCTTATGTGAAGCGATTAGTGGGAGATAAGTTGGATAGTAAATCGGACTTGTGCTATTTTGTGGGGTATCCCGAAGACTCGATGGGATACGAGTTCTACTATGTCAAAGAAGCAAAGACGTTTGTTTCGAGAAATGCCACCTTTTTGGAAAGGGAGTTTCTATCCGATAGAAAGGGCAGCATGATAGAACTTGAAGTAGTTCAAGAACCACAAAGTGAAGTTCAAACGCAAGAACAAGTAATCGAACCAATACAACAAACCACTAATATACCTCCTGAACCTACGGTACGTAGATCCGAAAGACTTCGGAAAATGCCGGATAGGTTATTCCTCCTCGAAAATGATGAAGATCATGTTGATCTTGGACAAGATCCAAGAACATACAATGAGGCCGTATCGGATGCGGACATGGGACATTGGCTAACTGCCATGAAATCCGAAATGGACTCCATGTACTCCAACAAGGTGTGGACCTTGGTAGATCCACCTAAGGGAATTGTTCCTATTGGCTGCAAGTGGATCTATAAGAAGAAAATTGGAGTTGATGGAAAGGTGTCGACCTATAAAGCTAGATTGGTAGCAAAAGGATACACTCAAAGGCAAGGTGTTGACTATGAGGAAACCTTTTCGCCAGTCGCGATGCTGAAGTCCATTAGGATTTTGCTGGCCATAGCTGCGTGGTACGACTACGAGATATGGCAAATGGATGTGAAGACCGCCTTCCTTAATGGAGATATTGAGGAAGAAATTTACATGGCGCAGCCGGAAGGCTTCATATCTTCTGGAAGTGAGCAAAAGGTTTGCAAGCTCCAGCGATCCATTTATGGATTGAAGCAAGCATCCCGTAGTTGGAACATTAGGTTCGACTCAACTATCAAAGAGTTTGATTTTGAGAAGAATCCGGAGGAACCTTGTGTATACAAGAAGGTTAGTGGGAGGGCAGTAATATTTTTAGTGCTTTACGTTGATGACATTCTACTCATTGGGAATGACGTAGGAATGCTGCAACAAACGAAAACATGGTTGTCCACACGTTTCTCAATGAAGGATTTGGGAGAAGCATCTTACGTATTAGGAATACGCATCTATAGAGATAGAGCAAGAAAGATGCTTGGCTTATCCCAAAGCCTGTACATAGACACCGTTATGAAACGGTTTAGCATGGAAGAATCCAAGAAGGGATTCTTGCCAATGTCCCATGGGGTTCGTCTCTCGAAATCTATGTGTCCGCAAACACCTAGTGAAATCGAGGAGATGAAAAGGACGCCCTATGCTTCTGCCATATGAAGCATAATGTATGGCATGCTATGTACGAGACCCGATATTGCGTATGCTGTGAGTGTCACAAGCAGATATCAGTCTAACCCCGGCCCGGCTCACTGGAAAGCCGTGAAAGATATCCTCAAGTACTTGCGAAGAACTAAGGATATATTTTTGGTCTATGGGGGTGCCGAGTTGAAATTAGAGGGTTTTACTGACTCTAGTTTTCAATCGGATGTGGACGACTCAAAGTCGAATTCTGGATTTATATTCACGCTTAATGGTGGTGCCGTGTGTTGGAAGAGTTCCAAGCAAAGCACGACGGCCGATTCCACTACCGAAGCGGAATACATTGCAGCGTCCGAAGCTGCAAAAGAGGGGACTTGGATAAGGAAATTCATCCAAGAGTTGGGTGTCATTCCTGATGCTAGTGATCCAGTACCGTTGTACTGTGATAACACCGGAGCCGTGGCGCAAGCTAAGGAGCCACGATCTCATCAGAAGTCGAAGCATATTCTGAGGAAGTATCACGTGATCCGAGAGATCATTGATAGAGGTGAAGTTAAGGTTGAACGAGTCACCTCGGAAGAGAACGTTGCAGACCCCTTCACGAAGCCTTTACCGAGATTGGTCCATGAGAAACATCGAGAGTCGATGGGATTGCGATTTATGGGTAGTTGGCTTTAGGTCAAGTGGGAGATTGTTAGAGTAGGTGACCAACAAGCCAACATGTGGCTGTGGTCTTTCGTATTTATTATTGTAATAAACGAACCTTTATTCGTATTAATGATAAAACATCTTGGCATTCTATATCTTTGTCCCTTTGTCACAAGCATAGATATAGTCCTTACAGTTATTACAAGTACTAGTAATTGATCGTTAGGATCGTGAGATATTTACTCAAGTATTATAACTGTTAAACGTGTTCCTAGTCGAAGGGTTACGCCACTAATGAGGATATCGGCCTTTCCCATTAAGACTAGCACTTAGTGTATGTGTACTGCATCTCATCAGTAAACGGTATTGTGATATCGGCATGCATAAGTGGGTGCTCGTAAGTTGACGAGTTCACTGAACTCCCTCACCCTAGAAATATCTAAGTGGTTCCCAATAATCGAGTAGAGATATCTATGGTATAGTTGTACACCATTACTCCTTATGACCTAGACATCACCGTGACTTCACTAGAGGACGAGCTGTATCGTGACCTGTCCCTGAGTTCCACCGAGGACCATCCCAAGGGCCAGTGTTCGTGCAGTCCGAAATCTAGTGGGAGGTCTGTGCATTGTAGTCGGGGATTCGATCGCTAGAATAGTCTTGGATGTCCTGTGTGTTCTGAAAGTTTGTAATCATTCTAAGTCTCTGGCCAGAGCTGACTAAGTGATGATTAGAGAATTTGATTCTCTAAGTCATGCACGTAAGGATTACAACACTTAGAACGATCGCACCGTCATCGAACATATAAAGAGGTCTCGATGAACCAATGCCTCTAGTTCGATCGGGACATATGAATCGAAGGGACCGTACTGTACGTTAACTATATCTGAAGGTTCTTGCAGGCACTTCATTTGTATCTAGGGAATCATGACGCGTAGTTGCTAGACGCCTATCTTGATTCGTTGGGTGATTAAGGTGAAACGAGCTTCATCTTAATCGTAACTCTAAGGGACGAGTTTTGACCACAAAGAGTTGTGGGCCCACGGCTAGCTTACACCTGAACCATCGAGGGTCACACTGCTCGTGCACATGAGATCTTTGAATAAACGGTCAGAGATAAAATAATTTATCTTTGCTTGATTGGAAGTCAATATGATTGAGTCCAACATTCATAATTTGGAAATATGAATGAGAATAAGAAAAGGAAAAGAATAGGCGAACGTATTAGTGAACTTTTTAAATCGGGAAGTTTCCAAATTTAGAAAGCGCACTGAACTAGGGTTTCCACTTTTAGAAAGTTGGAAAATGAGAAATGGCACTCGTAATGACGAGGAAATTATAATGGTTCGGAAAATGTAATCGTTGCAATTTTTCGGTCATTGAATTATGAGAGACGAGCAAGTAAAAGTACTAACGGACTTAAGCTGTTGGGCCCGGTCCAACTTAAGCCCGCTAGGGTTTTATGCAAGACATATAAATACTTGATTTATAGGTCTTGCACAAATACACAAGTGCAACCCAAACCCTAGCCGTCCACCCCTCTCTCTCGGCCTCTCTCTCCCACGGCCAACACCGCCGCCCACTCCGCCGTTTCGCCGGAATCGGCCGTTGATCGGCCGATTGGCTTGGTAGTCTCTTTCCTTCTCTTTTTCTTCCGTTTTTCTAACTATTACGTGTCTAGTGCCACGTGTTTAGTAGATCGAAGTATACGAGGTGAAATCCAAGAGGAGGAAGATCGAAGATCGAGGAATCGAAGAGCAGCGCACGAGCCGAAGCCGCACGCTGCCCCACGCGCCGCCCCGGAAGACCGCGCGTGTACCTCACGCGCCGCCGTGGCTGATTCGCCGCTGCTGCCGCTGCACCGCTGCTGCCCCGATTGTACGGATTGGTTTCCATAGCAATCTCGACTTGCTAAACGCTCCTACCTCACGCTTCAAGAGGTAAATATACGAAACCCTAGTTTCGATTCGTTTATGTTTAAACTATGAATTCATGTTTGCTATCGTATGATTTTATGTGATTATGTGTAATTGTTTTAATCTTTGCAAGCATGATTATTGGTTTAAACGCGAGCATGTTAATTGATTTAAATTCGGTTAAATTATTTAGCATGTATGTTGTTTTTAATTTCGCTGGAAGCGCAAAGGTACGCAATTAATTGATTTAATTTGTCGGGCATGTACTTGTGTGTTTTAAAGTCGTTTAAATCACATAAAATTTTTGTTTTCCGCTGCGTATGCGTGCCCGAAACCCAACAGTATTTTCTTTTAATGGTTCTGGATCCTATTAAAAGATTTCCATATTTTCGACCACTGCTGTTTTTGAATCACATCTATCAATGCACATAGCATTGATTTTTCACAATCACAGTAGTGAAAGCAAAAACCATTGATCTATCCCACGCCGTTATTTATTCATATTAGACAGCCTCTTCACAGGCTAATGTCAAAATAATTAATCTTAAATTGATATGAATTTTGACATTTAGATTATTGGCATATAGCTCATTCACAATTTAGAAAATTGGACGATAATTCCTTTTGTTAAGATTTTCAATAATCAAGAATATTGAAAAAACTGTTCACCACACAAATCACAAAAAATTCTCAACTTTCTGTTTGCATACCAATATACACGTAGACATTTCTAAATAATATCAATGTTACATATATGAAAAATTAGGTGTTTAATGATTACGTGCATACCAAGATTGCAAATAAAATATAATTTATCATGTTATAATCACTATAAACAATTTGCAATCATAAAATGAGCAATTTAAACATAAACTGTTGGGAATCGGACACGCGTATATAGTGGAAAACAAATTTTTTATGCGAATTAAACAAGTTTATCACATAATAACATGCCCGACAATAATTAAACAATTAATTGCGTACCTTTGCGCTTCCAGCGAAATTAAAAACGACCATTATGCGAATTAATTTAATCGGTAGTAAATCAATTAGCATGCTCGTAGTAAATCATTTAACGTGCTCGCAGTAAATCATGAATTTCATGTAAACATACAAAACATATAAATCCACGAACCATACTACTAAAACGAACATGCATAATTTAATCTAATTAAATTAAAACCTAACGAATACCGGATTCGAGAATTACCTCTTGAAGCGTGAGGTTCGCACACGAATCGAAGCAAGACTGCCAGGGAAACCAATCCGTGCAGTCCGGGAGCGGCGACAGCGAAGCAGCGGCGATGGCGGTGCAAGCGACGGCGGCGCGTGAGGATCACGCGTTGTCTTCGGGCGGCGCGTGGGAGCGCGTCGTCGTCGGATCGGAGCTGCTCCTCGGTTCTTCGAATCTTCGATTTTCCTCCTCACGGATTTCACCTCGTATACTTCGATCTACTAAATACATGGCACTAGACAAGCAAAAGTTAGAACTGACGGAAGAAAATAAAAGAGGAAAAGAACTACCACAACAATCGGCCAAAGGGGGCCCGATTCCGGCGATGCAACGGCGGCGACGGCGGCGGCCGTGAGTGAGATCGGCCGAGAGAGAGAGAGGGGTGAGCAGCTAGGGTTTTGGATTGTGTCGTGTTTTTTTGTGCAAGACCTATAAATCAAGTATTTATAGTGTCTTGTATAAAACCCCTAACGGGCTTAAGTTGGACCGGGCCCAACAGCTTAAGTTCGTTAGTTTTTTACTCGCTCGTTTCTCTCAATTCAATGATCGGAAAATTGTAACGATTACATTTTCGGAATCATTATAATGTCCTCGTCATTACGAGTGCCAATGCTCGATTTTCAACTTTCTAAAAGTGGAAACCCTAATTCAGTGCACTTTCTAAATTTGGAAACTTCCCGATTTAGAAAGTCCACAAAGACGTTCGCCTATTCTTTTCCTTTTCATATTCTCATTCATAATTCCAAATTACAAATGTTGGACTCAATCATATTGACTTCCAATCATGCAAAGATAAAACATTTTTATCTCTGACCGTTTATTCAAAGATCTCGAGTGCACGAGCAGTGTGACCCTCGATGGTTCAGGTGTAAGCTAGCCGTGGATCCACAACCCTTTGTGGTCAAAACTCGTCCTTTAGAGTTACGATTAAGATGAAGCACGTTTCACCTTAATCACCCAACGAATCAAGATTGGCGTCTAGCAACTACGCGTCATGATTCCCTACATACAAATGAAGTGCCTGCAAGAACATTTTTATATAGTTAGCGTACAGTACGATCCCTTCGATTCATATGTCCCGATTGAACTAGAGGCATTGGTTCATCGAGACCTCCGTAGTAGTTCAATGACCGTGCGATCGTTCTAAGTGTTGTAATCGTGACGTGCATGACTTAGAGAATAGATTTCTCTAATCATCACTTAGTCAGCTCTGGCCAAAGACTTAGAGATTACAAACTATGAGAACACACAGGACATCCAAGACTATTCTAGCGATCGAATCCCCGACTACGACGCACAAACCTCCCACTAGATTTCAGACTGCACAAACACTGGCCCTTGGGGTGGTCCTCGGTGGAACTCAGGGACAGGTCACGATACAGCTGGTCCTCTAGTGAAGTCACGGTGATGTCTAGGTCATAAGGACTAATGGTGTACAACTATGCCATAGATATCTCTACTCGATTATTGAGAACCACTTAGAGATTTCTAGGTTGAGGGAGTTCAGTGAACTCGTCAACTTACGAACACCCACTTATGCATGCCAATATCGCAATACCGTTTACTCATGAGATGCAGTACACATACACTAAGTGCTAGTCTCTGAATGGGAAATGTCGATATCCTCATTGGTGGCGTAACCCTTCGACTAGGAACACGTTTAACAGTTATAATACTAAATTAAATATCTCACGATCCTAAAGATCAATTACTAGTACTTGTAATAACTGTAAGGACTATATCTATGTTTGTGACAAAGGGACAAAGATATAGAATGCCAAGGTGTTTTTATCATGAATATGAAAAAGGTTTATTTATTACATGAATAAATGGAAAGACCACAACCACATGTTGGCTTGTTGTTCACCTACTCTAACATAAACCACGTCAAAATCAATTATAATATACTCATATTGGTAGACACTAAACCCCCATTATTTGTCAAACACATTTAATGTTACATCTACCTAGTGAATCATGAAACAAGATAAAACTTATCAGCTACATGTGATCATGCTCATTATCACAATTACAGAAAACTATAATACCCCCACTATTTCTCCATTTAAATAAATTATTTATTTTCATAAATATTAGCTCTGGTAATTTCACTATAATCGATAATCATTGATCAACACAAATCACCGTCGGTAAATATAATCCAAGTCATAGATAATGCATATACCATGTACTGAACACACTGCCAAATTTCCATGAGTGAAGAAATCCGCCATACTTGTAAATTAAAGATTGGCAAAGATTTGTTTTCCATGTTTATTTTGTAATTTATTAGAGTCCTATTCTTATAATAATTTTATTAGGACTTAAATTTATTTCCATGTATCTTATTCCAGTTATGTATCTTTTGTATTTATCTAGAATATAAGTAGAAATCGACTAGGATTCTATTACCTAGTTAAAATCGATTTCTTTAGGCTCAAATTAGGTCTTAGAGTTATTTTCGTGGCTATATAAGCCTCCAAGACAGTAAAGAAATGTGGGATTTTATTGGAAGAAAAACCACTTCACAACATCGTGGGTTTGCTAAGGTGTTTTACGGAGCAGGACTGTGCCATCGTCGTGTGTGCCAACATATACAGAGCTTGAAGGAAGTTCAAGGCACACGGAGTGCAGCTGCTGTAGAGAGAGACACGAAGTTCGAGTTGTGTACATGAACGGCATAAAAATTAAAGAGGGAGTATTTATTATTTTTAATAAGTCCTATTAATGTACACTATAAATATGAACTAGTGAAATCGTGTTTGCATGTCCACGTGGATGTAGGGCACATTTGTGTCTGAACCGCATTAATTTCTTATGTTCATTTATTTGCTTTCAGTAGTTTATAATTGTGTTAACAAAAGAATTACAGTTGTAACTGAATATTGTTCCCACAACTTAACTTTTACAACTTAGGTTAATTGATTTCTATAGGCATCAAGAGCCTCTCACTAAATACATAGTATGTGATTTTGGGAATATGATTTATTTACCATAGGAACTATGAATGCTCATATGGAAGGCGGTTCCACTACTCGCCCACCACTGCTTACTGGAACCAATTAATCTCATTGGAAGACAAAGATGAAGATGTTCATCAAGTCAATGGATGAAGATGCATGGCGCAAAGTTCCGACTGGTCGAAAACGACCTGTTGCCACAAATAAAAAATGAATCAAAACTGAGAAGCATGAAAGAGCTGGAACAAAGATGAGAAGATTGTGGCAAACAAGAATTCCAAAGCCTTGAATGTTATATTCAACAGAACTGACATCAATCAATTCAAGATAATCTCAGCATGTGAGTGTGCCAAGGAAGCATGGGAAAACTTCAAACAGCCTATGAGGGGACTACCTCTATTAGATTATCAAAACTTCAGATGCTTTGTATTCGCTTTGAGAATCTTCGGATAGAGGAAACTGAAATAGTGAGCGATTTCAACTCCAAATTATGCGACATCGCAAATGAAGCCCATGGCCTCGGTGAAACTTACTCTGAAGTAAAACTTGTTCGTAATGTTCTAAGATCTATGCCAGACCCGTTCGCATATAAGGTCACTGCTATAGAGGAAGCAAGTGATGTGGACTCATTGCGGCTTGAAGATATGATCGGAAATCTACAGACCTTTGAAACAAGCTGAACATCAGTAGAATGGACAAAGAGAGAGAAATCGCTTTACAAAGTGTGTCTGTTACGACACCATCCTTGCCCTTTGTTCCCATGACAACACTCAAAGTCAAACTAACCAAATCTATGTCACTAATAGCAAAATACTGTGGAAAGTTTGTAAAAATGAACGAACATCCTAGAAATCTTGAAAGAAAACCCAGAAGTCCTACAAACAAGCAAGAATTCACGAAGGAGATTCGATGTACAGAATGTCGTGGCTTTGGTCATATTCAAGCTGAATGCGCAAACACTCTAAAGAAGTAAGGAAAATCTCTTGCTACAACCTGGAGTCACGAATCTGATGATAAAAGTGAAGCAAATGATTTTGAAACAAGTATTGACTTCTATGGTACATGCATGATCACTTAAGTGACGAATGATGATATCACATGCACTGAGCCGCTACACCTCAGGTTTGCTACTCGTAAAATTGAGAATCACACAAATCTAAACACAACTTTTTTTTCCACATGAGAAGAAGATACTCAGAAGATGATGAAGAACTTTCCATCGAAAAAATCTAACAACAACAAAATGACTTGCTCCAACAGTGCCATGAAGTTACTGATGAAAACAGAACCTTGAAGGTGAAAGTTGAGGAACTGGAACGGAAAATTGAGGTGGTAAGAGATGAATTAAAGGAAAAAATTGATGACCTCGAACTGGAGAATGAGATGCTAGAAATGGAGTTGAACTTTGCCATGAAGGACATTGTGAATCTGAAGGATTTACTGAAGTATTGGCAAGATTATGATGGAGAATCAACGAAAGGAATCAGAAAGAATCTCCACACCAAGATGGAATCTGAAAATCATCCCAAGCAGAAGTGTGATGACATGCCAGTGATGAATAAAGTTGAGGCCACAGTGAGTGAATAACGTTAGTCTTTATACAAAAGTGTTTTTAACTCTCTTACTTTCAAACTAAATTTTAGTTATGACTTACTGGGCTAAGTGTTATGACTTAGTGGGCTAAGTAGTGCTTAGTGGGTTTAATTGTGGATTTTATTCTAACTTCCTAACTAACCCACTAACCCATTTTCTTGAGTGCTCTTGTGGTTGGTTTTCTTGCAGATCATGGGCTGAGTAGTGGAAGCTTGGAAAGTCTATAAATACCAAACTCAAGACTCAAGAATAGACAGATTTCGAAGAAACAAAAAGTGTGCTGAAGTTTTAATCTCGAGAATTTTTGTGTGTTTCTAGGATCTGTTGTACGTACTCCTTATGAGTACATTCTTTGAAATCTAGAATTTTAATATTTTTCTTTTAGTATCTAGATTTGATTGTAAGAATGATCATGAGAATGATTCATTCATAAGGAAGAAGTTTTCGCACCTCTTCCGTTTGTATTCTTGGAATACTGATTTTAATATATTTTTCAGTCCTGTAAAGGGCAAGTTCACAAGTCTTTACTTGTGAACATTTTTTATTCTGAGCATTGTCTTTTTATCTCTGTATTTCCTCTGCATGTTTTCTCAAGTGTCATAACACTTCAGATAACATCTCTGTATTATACGAATTCGGGACCATAAATTCTTTCAATTGGCATTAAGAGCCAACACTTGACGTATACTAAGTGTTTGTTCCTATTTTCTTTACAGAAACGAATTCGTGATGGATACTCAGATGACTGCTTCTATGCGACCTCCTGTACTTGATGGCACAAACTACACCTACTGGAAAGTCAAGATGAGGGCGTACATCAAAGCCATTGATGAGAGAGCCTGGAGATCTATTCTCACTGGATGGAAGCCACCAACTATCACATATGTGGATGGGGATGTGTTTCCAACACCAGAATTGCGGTGGACACCAGATGATCTAGCAAATGCTAACCAAAATTCAAAAGCGTTAAATGAAATTTTAATTCAGTAGATTTAACTATGTTTAAATTGATCTCAGTATGCACTTCTGCAAAGGATGCTTGGGAAGTTCTTCAGCTACATTGTGAGGGATCAGATAGTGTCAGATGAACCAAGCTCAGATTACTCTCTTCCAAATTCGAGAGACTGAGAATGGAGGAAACTGAAACAATTTCTCAGTACAATGAGAAATTGATTGATTTAGCTAATGAATTTCAATCCTTAGGTGGTCCCTTGAGCAACGAGACACTAGTAAATAAGGTATTGAGAACTCTTCCAGAAAGATTCAGCATGACGGTTACTGCTATTGAAGAGGCCAAAGACACATCATCTCTACGGCTGGACGACTTAATTGGTAGTTTAAAGTCTAAAGAGATGAACTTTGAAGATCAAAGAAAGGAGAACGGAAAGGCTATCTCAAATGCACTCCAGGCAGAATTAGAGAAGGAAGATGTTGCTCGGGAATATGATGATGATGCAGAAGAATGTCTCAACAATGTGGCATTTCAGATTCAGAAATTCAATAGGGCATACAGACGAAGTGGAATCAAGCCCAGACAGTTATTTCCAGAAGGCTCTCCACAAAATCGACAAACTCAGCCCCGGAACAAATCTATTCCACAGAGAACATGTAACAGCCCGCATTTTCATAAGCATTTATATATGATTATATTGAACATATAGTAAATACGAATATACATGCATTTCATGAACCGCGTAGCAATTTATACGTCTCTATGTGTTTATGTGATTTAGATACATTATAGTATTTTTAGAAGTAGACTTTTTATTAATTGAGTAGTTGATTCTAATTGTGAGATTTAATGAATTAAGTGACCATCTATGTAAGTCATGATAATTGGGATTATATATGTGCATATATATTTTATGTTAATATATAGTATATGATGTAGACTTAATTATGTATGTCATATTATGTGAATGTGTATGTTTATGATATGATATATTATATGTGCTAGGATTTATTTATGTATAGATGTGTATATGTATAAGTGTTGTGTGTACATGTGCTTTGTGTTTTGTGAAAGTGCCGTGTGTTGTGTGTGAGGGAAAGTGAATTACTCCCTTAGTTTAATAATTACTAAAGACTCCCCTCTTCTCTTCTATATTGCCAAGGAGCCCCCAAGGTATTTTTCTCCCAAATTGCTAATAAAACCCCAATGTCTTTTATATTGCATATAAGGGCCTCATCTCCCCTATAAATAAACCCCTCCTCTTCACATTCTCTTCACACCAAAACATCAGCCAAAAGGCCCTCTCCTCTCCCTCTCCATCGAGCAAAAACAGCCCCAAAGAAGAATTCTCTTCTTCCCCTTCGAGTCAAGAAGCTCCCATCAAAGCCCCTTCCTCTTCTCTCTTCGATTCCTCTCCTCCTCTCCAAAAGAGAAACTCCATCTTCTATCTTCAAGCAACAGCCCCTTCACATCCTTCAAACTCAGCCCCAAAGCCATCCAAGAACATCCAAGCCAAACCCGCCGAAAATCCACCGAGCCTTTGGTTTTCTTACTCCTTCATCTTCGATTTCTTGCTCTTGGGTAAGGACCTTGGTCTTTACTGAAATAATAACTTAATTAATATAAATTATATGAGTTTTAATGAATTTTAGGTTTGAGGTTTTAATTTTGAGCTTTAGAAGATAAAGTTCTTGATGAACACTACTTGAATTTCAGTTTCGTAGCTTCTGATTGTATTGCATGTCTCATCGGGTAATCCCTAAGATAAAATTATGAAATTTGGTGGTAGTCTAGATCTTTCGGTTAGCTTCATGTTGATATAAATTATGCATAAATCGGATTTGTATTGAGTGAGTTATGAATCGTTTTCTGAATCTGCACAGTTTCGGAGTCATCCACGAATTATGTGTTAAATAGCGTTTTATACTAATCTTATTTAGTTGATTCCACTTGAATATGATTATAAACTTATGAAACTGACTTCCCACAAAATTTGGTATTTTTTAAGTAAAGGTATGAATTAATTAGTATTTTTAAAGTTAGTGGATCTGTTCTGAAATTCTGCTTATGTTACTGCACTAAATTGATTATATCTCTTACATAGATAAGTTTCTTCATAAAATGTTTTAACCCTATAAACTAGACTTAGATATGAATATGTGTTCCAAATTTCATCAGCTTTGGATCTACGGTTTAGGAGATATGAATTTCTGAAGTTATAGTGCCTAAACTGCCAGATCTGTTTTGATCAAAGATGTAGATATAGATTACTAATGAATTTTCAGGTTCTCAGCCTCGGAGTTTACTGCATGTTACACAGATGCCCTGTTTTCATAAAATCACAAAATTTCATGGGTAACTAGATCTTTCTGTCTTCTTTAAATTGATATATTTTAATCATCAATCGGATTTCAGATGATTAAGATATGAATTATTTACTAAACCTGCACAGTTTTTGAGTCAGCTGAGGATTTGCTTTTAAAATCGATGTTTTCCTAGTTTGATTTCCTTGATTCCACTTGGAATATATTTATAACTTATAAAACCAGTTTTCTGCAAAGTCCTACATTGTTTTAACAAAAGGGTGATTTATTGGGTATTTTCAAAGTGGTTGGTTTTGTTTCTGAGAGTGTGACCACACTCCTGCACTGTTTTACTCATTTCTCTTAGTCTACTAGTTATTTTGGAACACTGTTTTAAAGCAGTCTTGTAGACTCATACAGGAGTATTGTGTCAAAGTTTCAGAATTTTTGAAGTTATGGTCTAAGAGAAATGTATTTTCAAAGTTAAGGTGTCAAAACTGTCCGATTTTCCTAAAAACGAATTTCTTTGAATTAAAGGGGTCCTTTGTGAGCATGATTTAAACTCTTGAGACATGACTTAATATGGTAATGAATATAGGTTATGATGTTACATCGAGAGAACCATTATTAGAGTAGTTATAAGTAAGATACAAAGACTAGTATATATTTAGAACTATAAGTTGTTCTTGAAACTTTCTATGTTCTAGTACTTCTACTAGATTTGATTTTCTATAGTCCTTTGAATAGGTATTATGTGAAATATTGAAATTCATGATGATTATTTGAATAATGTGTTTTACTTTTATGAGGTATAAGTATGTATATATATAAGTATATGTATATGTATATCGATAGTTTAGACCTATGATGTTATAGGCGTACTCCCTTCGGGTTGAGGAAACTTATAGCCCATAGTTATAAATTAGAGTATATACATATATGTATAAGTATATATACGTATAAGTACCTATGTGTATATACGTGTAAAAGTATATGTGTTTTTATTACTAATGTTTGATCTACACGTTCTTACTATTGTTTCGGAAATTGCTTCCGAATTTTATGATTTGATTATCAAGTTATGTGATTTAACTCCTTCGAATTATGTGAATGACGTACTTGAAATTATTACTGTTTATTTGAATGGTGCATTAAGATCTTCAAATTACGTGCATTCCTCGAGTCATTAAATGGTTGCATGGTCTAGTATAGAAGAGTCGAAACGGTAACGTTGCTCCGATGAATAGACACGGGATACGGCGGGCCGGTATCCCAAAACGACAAGTTACTATAGACTGCAGGGTGGGTAGCTCTCACCAAAGACCGGGCTCAGTATAAAAACGTCTATTGTCGATGCTTACGTTAGGGTTTTGATAGGGATCCCGTCATACGCATCTACGCATAAAAATTATTTTGGAAGAAAAACGATTTTCAAAAGATTTTAAAAGAAATTATGTTTTTAAAAGAAAGGGACTTTTTGCCTAAATTGGATTCGCAAGTAAATTGTGAATTAAATTACAAGAATGACTCCCATAATGATTTTTAAGCAGTTTTTGAAACAAAACCATATTTCGTTGTAAAGCTCTCGATTTCAAGAGAAAATATGTTATGTGCTTATATGTGTATTTATGTGATTGAATATGTGTGACGTGTTTGTATTTCATTAGTTATGATGATGGATAGAGATAATATAATTAGTTGGAAAGAACATAGACGAATACTTTAGGACTCCCATAGGTCGTGAGAGATACGATGAGAGAGGCGTGAGTTCGTCAGACTAAGACTAATGTCCTTACTGAGCCAGTGTTTGGGCTCATGCTTTTATGCAAATTATCTTTTCAGGTTCTCCAAGCTATGTAGGAGGCCGGCGGAAAGGAGTTCGAAGAATCACGAGCCTTGGTGCCTAGATTATTTTACTCGTATTTTCTACGCAACGTTTTATCGAAAAACTAATCACATAGTATAATCTTATTTTGTACTCTGATTGGAACCCAGTCTATTAGACGGGGGTATCTTAAATAAAGTTTATTTCCTTCCGCTGTCTTACGAGTGTTTTCTAAACCCCGGTGATGTTTTATGTGGATTATTCCGTCACCTCAAGATTATTTTCAAATTCCCGTTCATGTTATGGTACACTCTCTATGAAAAATCTTATTTTCCGATTGTGGGTCAGATTTGAAGTAAAGGGAAATGGTTCTAAAATTTTAAAGTGGTTTTTCTCAAAGTTCAAATTGTTCCAAAAGTTTTTAATAAAGTCCGTATTTTCTAGAATTTCTTTTAAATCATTGAGGGTGCTACAACATGGTATCAGAGCAGTGTTTAATACACTGGGTTCCTCGTTATGGCTCAAGGCACATGTGATTCCTCCTCCGATTCCCGGCCTAAGTAATAAGGTATGATTCTTAGTTAAGGAGACTTGAATTAGAGAACTTAGAATTTTATATAAGTTTACTCATTGACTATATCTCAAGTTGACCTTAGTAAGATTTACAATCTCCTAATTACACTACGTAATGTAGATAATGAGGTATAGATAATTTATATGATTTTGAAGGTTTATGTACTTTTGTGTATGCCATATTGTTGATCGAATACTTGAGATAAGTACCTCGAAAATTTTGGTATTTTACTTTCTGATTTAAAACTAAATCTTATGTGATTTATAATTGGTTAAGTGATTCGAACATTCTTTGAATATTCCATGCTATACGTTGATTGAGATTTGCATGTGAGATTATTTAGTGTATTGAAAAATATTCGTTTCCATAAAATAATTTTGGGAAGTATTTGAGATTTTGTTTAACTAATAAAATATTTGATTTATGCTCTACCTTTGTGCTTGTTGATTATGCATGTTTGTTTAATTTGAAGATCTGAAGTCATGATGATTGTGTAATGAATTGAATTTTCGAAGTTTTAGGAATATAACACATTTTTCAATCAAGTCAGAATTTTCAATAAAACTTTCAGACTTTCACTAAGTCGAATTTTTAATTTAAAAATAAATTCTCTTGATAGGAGAAACTCGTTTTCTTGAATATTTCCTGAAGTTACTTGAATAAAGTGCTTGGTATGAATTGTTGTCTGTAACTTATTTTGAATGGACTTGATGATCTAGGAGTATAGCAATTGAATTACTGGGTGTATAAATAATTATTTATGTGTACCTTATATGTTAAGTGATAAATCGTGAATATTGTACCACATTTTTACTTATATGCCCGATTGGTAGAGTCAAATTTTGTGGTAGTCTACTTGAATTGAAATATATAAGACTAGATCGCATTAATCCTGGTTTACTTGAACATACTTGAACAATGCGAATGTGAGAATTAAGCATGCTATCCCTCGATGAAGTTTAATTCAAATTATTTTAAGGTCACTTTACATCTTCGTGAATTTCATCTGTAAAGAATTATGTGATGTGCTATAGATTTCTCACTAGCTCTTGTCTTATGTCCAAATCTTTATTAATCTATGTGTTCGATTATTATATGTTCGATTTCTTGAAATAATTGACTAAGTGTGCTATTAACATTATGTGACATGTATATGACAAAGTATGATGGACTCTTGTTACAAATTCAGTATTTGTGTGCAATTTAAAATTGATATATATGAATTATGATTTGTCTAAGTGTGTGGATTAATTTAATTAATCTCATACTATCTAGTATACCTGTATGTGTATGCTATTGCACCTATGATATTCGACCTTCTTAGTAATTGCATGTGTGTGACTAAATTATTTGTGAAGATTCCTATCGATGAATTTGATTGATAATTTTGATTTGAGAATATTGTGCTTAAACCACACTAAGTATTTATAGAATCTAATTGAGCTAATTGCCCTTAGATTTCGATAATTGCTATTTTGATTATGTGAAATAATGTGAGCTAGGTGTACTTGTGTATAGTTAAGGTTTCTTAGTAAATTATTATACTTTGGATTTTGAAATTTAAATATTCGAAGTTAGCGGTAGGATTATATGATTACCTGACTTTATCTCGGAGTTGTGAATTGAAATTAGATTTTATGAATAATGTGTTCTTTGGTAGTGAGTTTCACGCATTTTATGATATGTTTGAGTCACATGCCACATCCCTAAGTGATTTATGTGCATCAGAATGAAATTATTCACTTGCATGGTAAGCACTTTTGTTGACTCTTTTGGAAGGATCAATTATAGAAATTATTTTTCAAATGATGATTTTGGAAAGTTTGATTTTTCTAAAACAGATGAATGCTTAATAATATTTGGATGTAGAAAGATTCTGAATTTTGATGTTTCGTTTAAGCGAAGGGTTTGAAAGAGTTTTTGTTTCTAAGATACGCATGGGTAGAAATTTAGAATATAATTGATCTTTTTGATAACCGTGTTAGTTTTCGGTTAAAAGCTTGAAGGTTAAATTCTTGCTATATGAATCATGTGAGTGCATTTTAGATTATAGTTTGCATCTAGCATTTGTGGTAGAATCTATGTGGATATATGCGATGCCATGTATCGAAGTTGATATGTATCTTGTGTGAAACTTATGTGGCGCATTCACAAAATACATGCAAAGCATATTAATTTTACTTGCATATTTTCAAAAATGCATGCAAACTTTTGGTGTGTAGGAAATACGTTGTCTAGAAATGTATAACTTTGAAGTTGGCAGTGAATTTATTTTCTGATTTACGTATGTGCAAATCTATCTATCTACAAAATTACAACTAACTGGTTTAGAACTTGTTTTAGTTCGTGGTATAAATGGATTTACTCACTTAAACTATATCATGTCTTGCATGTTAGGTGTTTATGGGTTTATGATACTGTAGGTTCATGTCAACCTTATCTGCATATAAGGATTAGATAAAATCTGTTGCATATCATACGATGCATTCATATCATACGGCCCAGAGAGGTTCAAAACATTTCAAAAGAAGGTAAGAGAATTTTTTTAAAATATTTCAAATTTAGGTTTTGTTTTTATGAAAATTAGAATTTTCAACTCGACTCGGTTACTATTTTCCCTAAAAGCTATCATAGTCGTGCTAAAACTCTTACCGGAATTTTTACAAGAAGCATGTTTCCTATTTATTTACAAAATATTTTGGAATCAAGGCGAACTTTTGAAAAGATAGGAAGACGTTTTCCTAATTATTGTTAACCCCCTATTCAAGAAACGCTATTTTGTAACTTGGTCTCATCGTCTTTTACGGGAATTTTTTTCAAATTTTGAGGACAAAATTTATTTAAGGGGGGAAGATTGTAACAGCCCGCATTTTCATAAGCATTTATATATGATTATATTGAACATATAGTAAATACGAATATACATGCATTTCATGAACCGCGTAGCAATTTATACGTCTCTATGTGTTTATGTGATTTAGATACATTATAGTATTTTTAGAAGTAGACTTTTTATTAATTGAGTAGTTGATTCTAATTGTGAGATTTAATGAATTAAGTGACCATCTATGTAAGTCATGATAATTGGGATTATATATGTGCATATATATTTTATGTTAATATATAGTATATGATGTAGACTTAATTATGTATGTCATATTATGTGAATGTGTATGTTTATGATATGATATATTATATGTGCTAGGATTTATTTATGTATAGATGTGTATATGTATAAGTGTTGTGTGTACATGTGCTTTGTGTTTTGTGAAAGTGCCGTGTGTTGTGTGTGAGGGAAAGTGAATTACTCCCTTAGTTTAATAATTACTAAAGACTCCCCTCTTCTCTTCTATATTGCCAAGGAGCCCCCAAGGTATTTTTCTCCCAAATTGCTAATAAAACCCCAATGTCTTTTATATTGCATATAAGGGCCTCATCTACCCTATAAATAAACCCCTCCTCTTCACATTCTCTTCACACCAAAACATCAGCCAAAAGGCCCTCTCCTCTCCCTCTCCATCGAGCAAAAACAGCCCCAAAGAAGAATTCTCTTCTTCCCCTTCGAGTCAAGAAGCTCCCATCAAAGCCCCTTCCTCTTCTCTCTTCGATTCCTCTCCTCCTCTCCAAAAGAGAAACTCCATCTTCTATCTTCAAGCAACAGCCCCTTCACATCCTTCAAACTCAGCCCCAAAGCCATCCAAGAACATCCAAGCCAAACCCGCCGAAAATCCACCGAGCCTTTGGTTTTCTTACTCCTTCATCTTCGATTTCTTGCTCTTGGGTAAGGACCTTGGTCTTTACTGAAATAATAACTTAATTAATATAAATTATATGAGTTTTAATGAATTTTATGTTTGAGGTTTTAATTTTGAGCTTTAGAAGATAAAGTTCTTGATGAACACTACTTGAATTTCAGTTTCGTGGCTTCTGATTGTATTGCATGTCTCATCGGGTAATCCCTAAGATAAAATTATGAAATTTGGTGGTAGTCTAGATCTTTCGGTTAGCTTCATGTTGATATAAATGATGCATAAATCGGATTTGTATTGAGTGAGTTATGAATCGTTTTCTGAATCTGCACAGTTTCGGAGTCATCCACGAATTATGTGTTAAATAGCGTTTTATACTAATCTTATTTAGTTGATTCCACTTGAATATGATTATAAACTTATGAAACTGACTTCCCACAAAATTTGGTATTTTTTAAGTAAAGGTATGAATTAATTAGTATTTTTAAAGTTAGTGGATCTGTTCTGAAATTCTGCTTATGTTACTGCACTAAATTGATTATATCTCTTACATAGATAAGTTTCTTCATAAAATGTTTTAACCCTATAAACTAGACTTAGATATGAATATGTGTTCCAAATTTCATCAGCTTTGGATCTACGGTTTAGGAGATATGAATTTCTGAAGTTATAGTGCCTAAACTGCCAGATCTGTTTTGATCAAAGATGTAGATATAGATTACTAATGAATTTTCAGGTTCTCAGCCTCGGAGTTTACTGCATGTTACACAGATGCCCTGTTTTCATAAAATCACAAAATTTCATGGGTAACTAGATCTTTCTGTCTTCTTTAAATTGATATATTTTAATCATCAATCGGATTTCAGATGATTAAGATATGAATTATTTACTAAACCTGCACAGTTTTTGAGTCAGCTGAGGATTTGCTTTTAAAATCGATGTTTTCCTAGTTTGATTTCCTTGATTCCACTTGGAATATATTTATAACTTATAAAACCAGTTTTCTGCAAAGTCCTACATTGTTTTAACAAAAGGGTGATTTATTGGGTATTTTCAAAGTGGTTGGTTTTGTTTCTGAGAGTGTGACCACACTCCTGCACTGTTTTACTCATTTCTCTTAGTCTACTAGTTATTTTGGAACACTGTTTTAAAGCAGTCTTGTAGACTCATACAGGAGTATTGTGTCAAAGTTTCAGAATTTTTGAAGTTATGGTCTAAGAGAAATGTATTTTCAAAGTTAAGGTGTCAAAACTGTCCGATTTTCCTAAAAACGAATTTCTTTGAATTAAAGGGGTCCTTTGTGAGCATGATTTAAACTCTTGAGACATGACTTAATATGGTAATGAATATAGGTTATGATGTTACATCGAGAGAACCATTATTAGAGTAGTTATAAGTAAGATACAAAGACTAGTATATATTTAGAACTATAAGTTGTTCTTGAAACTTTCTATGTTCTAGTACTTCTACTAGATTTGATTTTCTATAGTCCTTTGAATAGGTATTATGTGAAATATTGAAATTCATGATGATTATTTGAATAATGTGTTTTACTTTTATGAGGTATAAGTATGTATATATATAAGTATATGTATATGTATATCGATAGTTTAGACCTATGATGTTATAGGCGTACTCCCTTCGGGTTGAGGAAACTTATAGCCCATAGTTATAAATTAGAGTATATACATATATGTATAAGTATATATACGTATAAGTACCTATGTGTATATACGTGTAAAAGTATATGTGTTTTTATTACTAATGTTTGATCTACACGTTCTTACTATTGTTTCGGAAATTGCTTCCGAATTTTATGATTTGATTATCAAGTTATGTGATTTAACTCCTTCGAATTATGTGAATGACGTACTTGAAATTATTACTGTTTATTTGAATGGTGCATTAAGATCTTCAAATTACGTGCATTCCTCGAGTCATTAAATGGTTGCATGGTCTAGTATAGAAGAGTCGAAACGGTAACGTTGCTCCGATGAATAGACACGGGATACGGCGGGCCGGTATCCCAAAACGACAAGTTACTATAGACTGCAGGGTGGGTAGCTCTCACCAAAGACCGGGCTCAGTATAAAAACGTCTATTGTCGATGCTTACGTTAGGGTTTTGATAGGGATCCCGTCATACGCATCTACGCATAAAAATTATTTTGGAAGAAAAACGATTTTCAAAAGATTTTAAAAGAAATTATGTTTTTAAAAGAAAGGGACTTTTTGCCTAAATTGGATTCGCAAGTAAATTGTGAATTAAATTACAAGAATGACTCCCATAATGATTTTTAAGCAGTTTTTGAAACAAAACCATATTTCGTTGTAAAGCTCTCGATTTCAAGAGAAAATATGTTATGTGCTTATATGTGTATTTATGTGATTGAATATGTGTGACGTGTTTGTATTTCATTAGTTATGATGATGGATAGAGATAATATAATTAGTTGGAAAGAACATAGACGAATACTTTAGGACTCCCATAGGTCGTGAGAGATACGATGAGAGAGGCGTGAGTTCGTCAGACTAAGACTAATGTCCTTACTGAGCCAGTGTTTGGGCTCATGCTTTTATGCAAATTATCTTTTCAGGTTCTCCAAGCTATGTAGGAGGCCGGCGGAAAGGAGTTCGAAGAATCACGAGCCTTGGTGCCTAGATTATTTTACTCGTATTTTCTACGCAACGTTTTATCGAAAAACTAATCACATAGTATAATCTTATTTTGTACTCTGATTGGAACCCAGTCTATTAGACGGGGGTATCTTAAATAAAGTTTATTTCCTTCCGCTGTCTTACGAGTGTTTTCTAAACCCCGGTGATGTTTTATGTGGATTATTCCGTCACCTCAAGATTATTTTCAAATTCCCGTTCATGTTATGGTACACTCTCTATGAAAAATCTTATTTTCCGATTGTGGGTCAGATTTGAAGTAAAGGGAAATGGTTCTAAAATTTTAAAGTGGTTTTTCTCAAAGTTCAAATTGTTCCAAAAGTTTTTAATAAAGTCCGTATTTTCTAGAATTTCTTTTAAATCATTGAGGGTGCTACAGAACATTTCCTCAAACATCTTCTCAAAACACTTTAAAAAATTCTTCATTTATTCGTTCAAATTCTGAACCACCTAACTTGGATCATATTAAATGCAGGGCATGTTCAGGATTTGGACATTATGCTAATGAATGTGCAAATACCTTGAGAAGAAGAGGAATGAGTTTGATTTGTGCTGTCAGTGATGAGGAGGAAGAACAACCTGAACAGACAGAGGAACAACAATCCTCTAAACAAGCTCTTTCTGTCAGATATCTCACTGAAAGTGCCTATGAAACAGAATCACAAGGAGTTTCTCTGGATGCTGCAACACTTTCTGAAACACTTTCAGTAACTGAAATTTCTGAGTTAAATACTGATCATTATACATGTTTAAACTCTATTTCTTTGAATGCAGCAGAATCCAGTAATGAAGCAGTTAGTGATGAGGAAGAAATGTGTAAGAAGCTGAATTGCAGCCAACCTATGATGTCTGCAGAAAGGAACCATCAAGTAGAATCCAGAAAAATCACCCATCTACTCAAGTAGTGGGAGATATCTTTGATGGAATAAGAACCAGAAGAAAAGAGAGAGTGAATTACAGAGATATGGTAAGATTTGCAAATTTATCTTCTGAATGTGCACTAACTGGAACCACTTGTTTTGTGTCTTCAGTGGAACCAAGGAATATTGCAGAAGCTCTGAAGGATGAATTCTGGGTCAATGCAATGCATGAAGAGTTGAATCAGTTCATCAGAAATGATGTTTGGTACTTAGTTCCCAGACCAAGCCATGTAAATGTGATAGGAACTAAGTGGATCTTCAAAAACAAAACTGATGAAAAAGGTACAGTGGTTAGAAATAAGTCTAGGTTAGTAGCACAAGGTTATACTCAAATTGAGGGTATAGACTTTGATGAGACTTTTGTTCCAGTAGCTAGAATTGAATCTATTAGGTTACTTCTTGCTATAGCATGCTTTCTTAAAATCAAACTGTATCAGATGGATATCAAAAGTGCATTTCTGAATGGGGTTTTAAATGAGGAAGCATATGTAGAACAACCCAAGGGTTTTGAAGATTCTGCCAAGCCTAATCATGTTTTCAAGCTTAAAAAGGCACTGTATGGTCTTAAACAAGCTCCTAGAGCTTGGTATCAAAGAGTCACTGACTTCTTACTTGAAATACAGTTCAACAGAGGAGAGGCAGACATAACCCTATTTGTTAGAAGAACTAATAATCATATCATTATTGTTCAGATATATGTTGATGATATTGTTTTTGGCTCTACTTGTGCTAACCTGTTACAGTCTTTTGTAGATTCTATGTCTCACACTTTTGAAATGAGCATGGTAGGGGAGTTGAATTACTTCTTAGGACTTCAAATCAAACAGACAGGTGAAGGAATCTTTGTAAATCAAAAGAAGTATGCTCTCAATATGGTCAAAAGGTTTGAGTTGGAGTCAGCCAAGCACATGAAAACTCCAATGGGTTCAAGTCAAAAGCTGTCCAAGGATGATGTTGCTGAAGATGTTGACAACACTCTTTACAGAAGCATGATTGGAAGCCTTCTGTATCTAACAGCAAGCAGGCCTGACATTATGTTTAGTGTTTGTGTGTGTGCCAGGTATCAAGCTAAACCCAAAGTCACTCATCTTAAAGTTGTGAAGAGGATTAGTAGGTATGTTGCAGGTACAGTAGATTTAGGGATTCAGTTTTTCAAAGACACTAATACAAACTTGATAGGTTTTAGTGATTCTGATTGGGCTGGGGATATTAGTGACAGAAAAAGCACCTCAGGTGCATGTTTCTTTTTGGGGAATAATCTGGTTTCTTGGTTTAGTAGAAAGCAAAATTGTGTATCTCTCTCAACAGCTGAATCCGAATATGTAGCTGCTGGAGGATGTTGTGGTCAACTAATTTGGATGAAACAAATGTTGGGAGATTATGGGTTGACCAGTGATACCCTGCCCATATATTGTGATAATTCAAGTGCTATTGACATTTCAAAAAATCCTGTTCAACACTCACGAACTAAACACATAGATATTAAACATCATTTTATTCGTGATATAGTTGAGAAAAATATAGTGTGCTTAAAGTACATTCCTACAGAAGATCAGCTGGCTGACATCTTTACAAAGGCATTAGATTATGAGAGGTTTTCTAAACTCAGAAAATCTCTCGGGATGTGTACTCAATAAACATGTCCTGAAATATGTTGCAGCACCTCATCAAATATCTTAAGCTACAACATAATTTACTGAAGCTTAGCTTCTTTAAATAATGACTTCACTGTGATGAATTATTTTTTCTGAATAAGTAACTGGAAGTCTTTCACCTTGAAACGTGATCATGCTTCATGTAAACATCTAGGGAATAATTACACTCACATAAGTCAAACTCCTCTATTTTGATAGTCATATCTTAGTAACGGAGGAACCTTCAAACTGAACACTTGATCATGTTCCATGTGAATTGTTTGACTTGAAAATAAGAGTTTTAAAATATATATATATATATATATATATATATATATATATATATATATATATATATATATATATATATATATATATATATATATATATATATATATATATATATATATATATATATATATATATATATATATATATATATATATATATATATATATATATAGATAGATAGATATATATATATATATATATATATATATATACTTATGTGCGTATCTTTTGTAGATATATATATATATATATATATACGCGCGCGATATATATATATATATATAAAAAAAAAAAAAAAAACTTTTGGAATCCAATTTTGATCTATATATATATATATATATATATATATATATATATATATATATATATATATATATATATATATATATATATATATATATATATATATATATATATATATATATATATATATATATATATATATATATATATATATATAATAAAATCTATGCCTGCTTAGCCAATTCTTTTTCTCACTATTAATCAATAATAAATATGTTTTTATTTTTTTGTGAATATTTCATGAGTGCTACGGTTTTTTTTATCATTTTTTTTGAATTATCCCTATTTATATGGGTCATGAGCACATGGGTTAGTCTTTTATTTTCCACTAAGTCCACTCCTCATTGTGCCATGTGTCACGGTTTGCTTTAAACTGCCAAAGAAACTTTTATTCTCCTTAATCACACTTTCTCCAAGAAAAACGCACACCACTTCTTCACCTTCTCCATTTTTTTTCAGCAAAAATTAGGGCTTCTAAGTTTGTGCTTCTTCTTTCGAAAATTCACACTCAAAAATCAACAGCACAAAGAAGCAATCTTTCTTTATCTACTGTATCATGGCATATCCTCCTAGAAATCCTCTTCCAGCCGCCGTTGGTGATGTCCACAACGATGCTGCAGCACCTGAACCAGCAGACCCAAATCTGGCCATCATCGTTCATCCGGCCAACCTTGAAGCTGTACCAATCAGCTACATTGAGCCCGGAGACGAGCTGAATCCGATTGACCCAGACAACTTCGAGTTCGTGGGTCCCTCTTCCACTGCCGGAAGATTTCCAACTCGCCGGTCCAAACGCATGAACCCCTTCCCAGATCTGAATACTGCTGGGCCACAACGCCGGAGGGGAGAAAACTCTCCCAGAAGAGGAGGCAGAGGTGGAAGAAGAGGAGGCAGAGGTGGCCGTACTCCAGTTAGGCCAAATCCACCAAGAGGCCTTCATTTGGTGGATGAAGAAACTGATGATGAAGAAGGAGATCCTACCTTTGCAGCACCAGAGGCTCAAGCTCTATCCTCCAGCTCCTCTGAGTCATCATCCAACGACTCACCTCCCCCAGCATCAACTCAGGGGGAGACATCTCAGCCCAGCATGGCAGCAGCAGCCTCTCAACATTCTGTTTCTGAAGGTGTTGCTGCACATGCTCCAGAAGATGCTGCTGCACCCACTGTCTCAGAAAATGTTCCTCAGAATGCTGCTCCCTATCAGGATGAAGAAATGCCTGATTTTTCTGGGATGTCCTCTGCAGAGCATGTTGACATTCCCACTGTTGACGCTCAGGATTTCACCACTACTGAAGAAACACCATCAGCACCTCATGCAGACCCTCTGGAAACCCTGGCAGAAGTAGCAGTTCAAGCAGATGCATCTCCTCCTCAGGCTGAAGAACCTGAGAAAAGTGATGACAGCTGGGAGGTTCCTCTAGCTGCTTTTCGCAAAAAATTGCCCTCCTCAGATTCAGACAGTGAATCTTCTGAAGACTCTTCTCAGCAGGAAGAAGATGTTGTCCCACCTGTTGCATCACCTGAACCAGCATACATTCCAGATGAGCTTGATGATTCAGAAGATGAGGACTCCTCAGAAGAAGAAGAACCAGACTTGGATGGGAAGAATTTGTCAACCCCTTTTGAGGTAAACAATGCCTTCAGTCCTAATTTTTATTTTGAATCTGATTCCATTTTGAGTCCTCAAGTCATGAATTGTCAATTCATTGAGGAAAAGAAAATTTCCAAGGAAGAGTTTGATAGGCATATGATCACTGCTTTTCTTCATCAAAGAAAAATTCTTAGCCTAGTTGAGATTGCCTGCTCCTATGATCCCACTGTTGTGAAGGAATTTTATGCCAATTTGCAAACCTCTTTTTTAAAGAAAAACTCTCCAAACTTTGGCAAAGTTTTTGTGCGAAATTCCATCTTCTCCTTTTCTCCCAAAATTATCAACTCGCATTTACAAACTCCTACTGTGATTGATGAGGATAATTATGGTGATTTTACTGAGGTTTGTAAAATTATTTCTGGAAACTGTTTAAGAAGTTGGCCTGCACACCCCAGAAAATCCAAGGTTTCTCAACTCACTGCTTTCTATTCTGTCTTGTTTAGACTCACAGTGATGAATTGGATTCCATCCAAAAATGTCTCTGTGGTAACTAAACCTCATGCAGTACTCATGTACAAATTGGGGATGGGATTACCAGTTGATTTTGGCAAACTTTTCTTTAATACTATAGGTCATCTTGCCCAGAAAATTTCACCCTCTACTCATCTTCCTTATCCTTCTCTCATCTATTCCATATTACTCTCTCAAAACTTGGGCCAAGATGACTCAGAATATCTTCACACTCCACAAGGCATGATCACTGTATCTCAAAATTTTCTAAAAGCTCCTCATGTCCAAGATCTTCCCTGGAATGGAGATAATTTTCTCTCAACTGAATCAGGTCAAAATAATCTGGGTACTGAAGGTGTTGCTCCTAATGTTGATAACACTCCTAACATTCTTGTGTCTGTTCCTAGAGATCTTCTGTTACAGCAGCTTACTCACTCTCTAGCTCAGATTACCTATCACCAGTCCATGGTGGACATGCTCCAAAAGGCTCTTTCTGATCAAAAAGAGGGAGAAAAAGGTCATGAAGCTGAAGCAGGAACTTCTCACCCTTTGGATGCCAGAGGCAGAGAGCAAGGAGTTAATGAAGAAGGAACAAAGAATGAGGGTGAAGATCAAGGAGCAGAGGAAAGCAGTGGATCCAGTGCTAGTGATGGAGGAGCAGCAGCTGACACTGAGGAGACTTTGGATATTCTACTTTAATTGTTTTCATGAACAATATTTGGATTTTGTTCTGTTTTTATTTTCCCTCTAAACTTTTGTTTAGGACTGCATTTTGGTTATTTTCTTTCTTTTAATTTGTGTTGAACTATCTTGCTGAATTTATTTTGAATTGATTTTTTTTATTATCAAATTCAGGGGGAGTTCAAGCAATATCTCAGGGGGAGTTTTAGCTAAAATTTAGTTTTGATCAGAAAGTTAAAAAGGGGGAGTTTGAAAAACGTTGGTCTTTATACAAAAGTGTTTTTAACTCTCTTACTTTCAAACTAAATTTTAGTTATGACTTAGTGGGCTAAGTGTTATGACTTAGTGGGCTAAGTAGTGCTTAGTGGGTTTAATTGTGGATTTTATTCTAACTTCCTAACTAACCCACTAACCCATTTTCTTGAGTGCTCTTGTGGTTGGTTTTCTTGCAGATCATGGGCTGAGTTGTGGAAGCTTGGAAAGTCTATAAATACCAAACTCAAGACTCAAGAATAGACAGATTTCGAAGAAACAAAAAGTGTGCTAAAGTTTTAATCTCGAGAATTTTAGTGTGTTTCTAGGATCTGTTGTACGTACTCCTTATGAGTACATTCTTTGAAATCTAGAATTTTTAATATTTTTCTTTTAGTATCTAGATTTGATTGTAAGAATGATCATGAGAATGATTCATTCATAAGGAAGAAGTTTTCGCACCTCTTCCGTTTGTATTCTTGGAATACTGATTTTAATATATTTTTCCGTCCTGTAAAGGGCAAGTTCACAAGTCTTTACTTGTGAACATTTTCAATTCTGAGCATTGTCTTTTTATCTCTATATTTCCGCTGCATGTTTTCTCAAGTGTTATAACACTTCAGATAACATCTCTGTATTATACGAATTCGGGACATCTCTGTATTGTACTGCCATTCTTCCCTCAAACAGGTTAGATGGAATTTTAAATACTCACCCCTCAAATCCTGATAAACATGGTCTTCCCTATTTTGGGAGTAAGTTCGATGGTAAACCGAATCCGAATCGAAAAATTAATTTTGTGAATAATACTGTCAAACCTACTCCACAACATGTTGCCTCACAGTCTAATACAAAAAGTTCGTGCCAACTTGTCATTTCTGTCACAAAGTAGGACATGTTAGGCCAAAATGCTATAAAAGATGGAAACTGATTAATAAGTGTTTAGCATATCAATCATCATATTCCGTTGCATGGGATTTGTTGGGCTAAATACCTACACGCAAGTGCACGTATCGCAAACAAGTAGTAATAGTGGGTGGACTCTTGAGAGTCGGATGTCGATCCCACAAGGAATATTCAAATTATCTAATCCTAAGTACCAAATTCTAACAATTATAATTTTTATCCAGCCTACGCAAGGTTGTCAAATTAATCAACTAAATAAAAAAAAATTATGAAAGCAAATAGAAACGAGCCAATATAAATAAAAACGGATCTAGGATTTCATCTCCCCCCTATGAGATAATTCATCACCCAATTAAACCTCTATCATGCAAGTTATGATTCCTGATTATTAACCCGATACACTAAATTACTCATAACCCGATGTCGCGTGTATTATGAGTCTATTATTCGTAAACGATTCACTATATGTCTATGCAAACCAATTATGAATACTTCATTAACTAATAAGTCTCATAAACGGCTACCTAAGGTGATATTTGTATGTCTACGACACCACATTCCATTGACACACTCATCTGGTGAAAGCTACTCGAAGGCTCTTCTATCCATGTTCTAATTATTAAAACGATATGTCGATTCAATTCTAACAATAACACATAGCAACATAAATTAGCAAAATTCATGCACTAAATAAGATCAGATAGAAGAAATTATCATGGCATCAAACTTGCATAATATTAGAACAATAGATTCGAATTACCATATAGGGTTCCAACAAAATCCTAGATTAAAAACTTAGCTACTCATAATTCTTATGATAAACAAAATAGAATAAACAAAATAAATAAGAAAAACAATGCTTGAGTATTCGTTGATCTTTGTTCTTCGCGTTTTTGTGGTGTCCAATTTCGTGCTTATGGTGTAGAGACATGTTGCTTTTATAGGCTTTTCTCGATAAGGATGTAGTGGAAACCTAATAGGAATCAATTTCCGCCACTTTCCCCCATCAGGATTTGTTCTTCGATTTTTGCCATGTTGGAGCCTGAATTTAGGAATGTTGAAGAACTAAGAATTGCAGCCCTTGAAATTAGCTTTCCAATGCCGCCAAAATCAGCTGATTCGGAGTTCTTATGAGAGAGATATGCTCGAAATGGTGGACACTGCCAAAGCTGTGGCGAGATTCCTTCTTCCAATTTGATTTATTTCCTTATTTGCAACTTTTTCCTTTATTTTTGATTTTTTTTCCTTCATCGACGCTTAATTCTCGTTTTTCACCTATAAAACACAAAATCAACCAATTAAAGCACAAATATAATTAAATCTAAACAAAAGATCCACGTAAAGTTAACATATTGAGTGTAAAATGGATGAATAAAAATAATGCAAGCTGCTTTCCTGCTATTCTTTCTTTAAAAGCATGTACTACTAACTCTTGGTATTTTGATAGTGGTTTCTCCAAGCATATGACAGGTGTAAAAAATTACTTAAAGAACCTGCATAACCTATCTGGTGGACAAGTTACTTTTGGTGATGGAAACAAGACCTCTGTTTAAGGTGAAAATAACTTGGATGTTGGAGGATTACCTAAGCTTGACAATGTTCGTATGTAGAAGGTTTGAAATCAAACCTTCTCAGCGTAATTCAACTATGTGATCTATACGACTCAGTGTTGTTCATCAAGCGTAAGTGTGAAGTGTTTGATCAAAACAACATGTGTGTTCTATCTGGTTATTGATCCTCAGATAACTGTTATAAAATTGATCAAATTGACCAAGTTGAACAGTGTCACCTCACCACATCTGATATCACATATTTGTGCCATCGTCGACTAGGACATTTGAATTTTCAGGATCTAACACGAAATATCAATGCAGGTTGCGTGAAAGGTGTTCCCCAACTAATCTCAAATGCACCAGAGTCATGTGGCTACTTTCTACTGGGGAAACAAACTAAGAGCATTGGAAGAAAAAGACCAAAACACAAAATCACAGAAGTATCGGCGCCGACATCTGATGTCACGACTGAAGATGTTACTACTAGTAAAGAAGATATGAAGACTTGCAATAAGCCAAAGGTTGACTACCAAGAAATGGTCAGGTATGTTTGTTTCACTTCCATTGTAGAACCAAAAAAAATCAAATAAACAATTCTTGATGAATTTTGGGTGTTAGCCATGCTTGAGGAACTTCAGCAGTTTTCTCGAAATGACGTGTGGAACTGGTTCTGTATCCTGACAATGTAAAGAAACTAGAGGATGGGATATTTTTCTCACATAGCAAATATGCCAAGAACGTGGTAAGTAAATTTGGATTGGAAAAGGCAAAGTATTTAACAACACCAATGAGCTCAATTGAGATGTTGGGACGTTATTGTGATGGCATAGACGTTGATTTCACACTATACAGAAGCTTAATAGGAAGTTTGTTTTATCTTACCGCTAGTAGGTATGGTATTTGTTTAAGTGTAGGTATTTGTGCTAGGTACCAAGCAAACCCTAAAGAGAGTCATCTGAGTGTTGTAAAGCATTATCCGATATGTTAGTGGAACACCCGAATTGAGAATATGGTATTCAAAAGATACTAACAATTGTCTTGCAGGGTACAGTGATACTGACTGGACAGAAGATGTGGATGACAAGAAAAACACTACAGGAGGTTGTTTCTACATGTAACATAGCAAAGCTTGTTAATCCTTGTTTTTCTTGGAACAATAGTGATAGGGGTATCATTTTGACTAATTGTGGTTTGCTAGTTTTTGTGGATTAACCTTTTGTTTCGGCGGTAAGTTCCAATAGAAATGTGTTGCCCCTCTATCGGGAGTGATCAATGCCAATGACCTCATTCATCTTAAAGATCATACTCCTACGGGAAGAATTATGCCATCTGCATATGCATTCCCAACTTATAATTAAAAGGTAAGTGATTCTTCAGAAGGTTTCCATCATAGACATTCCAACCTAAGAGTAGCGTATCATCTCTCTACCCCAAAGATAAGAAATCTCTAAATGGGGTGGGTATCAACAAGCTCAAAAAAAAAAGAAAAAAAAAAAAGTTGAAGAGCGCAACTGAAGCAATGGCACAACCGTGCGCATCCACCTCAGACCATAGGTCTCTAATATAACATCCCATCCGAAGGTTGGACATCTCATCCAAAGGTTTCGTGATCGCCTCATCCGCGTTCGCTATCAAATGGATAAATAAAAAAATAAAAATTATTTCTCCACGCCATGCCAGCGATTAACGCAAGACTACAACACCGATCTACTCTCGATACGATCCGGTACCCTTTTCGACTTGGCTCGCACATCGTCTCGAGAGTGGGGGGCTTGCGAGAAAACTCCCACGAGAAGCCAACTCGCTCAGAACTACTACCCACAGCGAGACAACTCCCACAAGGAGACCACTCGCTCTGTCCTACAACACACAGCGAGACAACTCCCACGAGGAGACAACTCGCTCGGTCCTACAACCCGCAGCAAGACAACTCCCACGAGGAGACAACTCGCTATGTCCTACAACACACAGCGAGACAACTCCCACGAGGAGACAACTCGCTCTGTCCTACAACACACAGCGAGACAGCTCCCACGAGGAGACAACTTGCTCTGTCCTACAACACACAGCGAGACAAGTCCCACGAGGAGCCAAATCACTCGGCACTACGAACCCGTTGCAAGGCAACTCCCACGAGGAGCTACCTCGCTCGGTAATAAGACTCGATGCGAGACAAATCCAACAAAGAGACTACTCGCTCAGAGCGACATGAATCCGCATACTCCCCAGTCGCGCGTCCAATGCTCCTATAACTTCGCTGTGAGACAACTCCCATGAGGAGACAACTCGCCTGAAATTCACTATATAATCGCAAGCTCAAGTTAGCACGATTACAACCCTAGAAACACTTAGAGATATTATGGGAATCTAGATAGCCTGGCCAGCTTGATTACTCAAAATTTATCTACTTGTTTTCGATGGGTCCTCCATTAAAACGTGGCCACGGTCCAAAAATACTTACGATCCCCATAAAAAAGGGGCACGATCCCCATAAAAAAAAATATATCTTGAGAGCCTGATCCCCTCAAGTACATCACGCTTCAGGCTATATGTAAACACATACAAGCAACGCGTCAAAACATTGACAATGTCGATAAATAACAACTCCCACGAGAAGAATACTCGCTCCGTGCTACTACATTATCGCGAGACGACTCCCACGAGGAGCAAACTCGATCAACTCGATCACCCCGCGAAGAGACAACTCCCACGAGGAGATAACTTGATCCGAGCTACTACATCTCCGCGGGACAACATCGACGACTCAAATAACTTATATCGCGACAGCTTGGTCGCACTACGCGCCAACGCGCCTTCACGCCCCTCCGACACACACTCCAACGAGTTTTCGCACACTATTAGGCCATACGCCAACGATCGACTTCTACATTTTTTACTCTCGATACGATCTGACACCCATTTCAACATGGCCCCCACATCGACTCGAGAGTGGGGGGCTTAATGATATGCCTAATTGGTCCAACCCAATGGGCCTACAAATTATTTACCTACTGGGCCATGAGCCCAATATCGAAGATCACTATCACCGAGGCCCAATCACCTTCAAGTAAGGTTTGGGCCCGACAATCTCAACTAAGCTATAAATAAAGGTTTGAACTCATTCTTTCGGGTACGTCCTATTAACTGAGCAATACTATTAACTGTATTCTCTGGACTATTTCTATGATCAGCACGTCTGACTTGAGCGTCGGAGTGGTTTCCGCCGGATCAACCCCCGGCTTAGCTTACGTGTTCTATGATCGCAGGTATCTCAAGGTCATCAAGCTCGTGAGCCAGTGATCCACTATGCTCTTCCAGCTCATCATAATTCAACTCTCTAAGGTGATCTAACTTTAGCATCATCAATGTCTTATATATTTATATATATATAAGACACTTCTGCATGTGGTTTCCACTCGGAGATGTTAACAACCGGAGCTGAGCTATTTCGTCCTTACCTTCTTCGGCTTGCTCACGGTGTGGTTTCCACTCGGAAACACTTCTGCATGTGGTTTTGGAGTGTAGTGGGGCAGCGAGCATTTGGTATTCCACACCCTTCCAGGTTACCTTTTACGACTTGGTTTCTACTACGTGGCAATGGATTAACAAGGCGAGATCGTTGCTATCGAAGGAGAATTTCTTATTGGCCATGATCGTGATGTGGAAGCTCTGGGATTCTCGCAATAAAGTTATGCACGGGGAAGCAACTATGACGACGAATGAAGTTGTGGGATGGAGTCAACAATTTATGAATACCTTTATACAGACGCAAATTGCATGCATAACAGGGCTGCGCATAGACTATCAACGAAGCCGGAAGCCGCCCAATGAAGGCTCGGTTAAGATTAACTTCAACGCGGCGGTTCCCCAATTTCCGATGGGAGCATGTCTCTAGTGAAGCGCATGCGGCACTCGAAGCCATCAACCAAGATCGACTTAAAGGCTGGCCTTCAATTACTCTGGAAGGTTATTGCATTCAAGTGATTGATTCACTCAATGCTGGGACGTCTCTTAATATTTTGGGTATTGCTTAGTCTTTTGTTTCGTGTGAGTTCTCTTTTATTGAACGGTTAGGGAATCGCTTAGCGCACGAGCTAGCTTCCATTCCTACTTTGAGTTGCAACGAGGGTTCAGTCCTTCTTGTTGATTTGGCCAGATAAGCCTAATAAAATCCTATTTCTATTAAAAAAAAATTCTGAAACGGTTGTATCTGATAGGATACAAGAAAAAAGTTTCAATCTTTATTTGATATCTTTTCAATTTTAATAGCAAATAAACCCATGATAAGTACTCATAATGTTGTAACAGATAATTTCTTTAAGTCCACTATAAAGAATGACGACAAGGCATGTTTCAAATATGTGAGACACTGTCAAACACGTGAAATTAATGCATTTGAATACCAGTAGATAAATTTTTTTATTTAATTAATCATTATAGTTTCATGTAGTTCTTTGTGCTCAAACTCGAATGAGGATTCAGATAATCCCTTCGTGTTTTGATTTTATAAATACTATCGTTCCAGAACAATGTTCACAAATTATGTAATCAAACACTATAGCAACAAATATGGCAAGCAAGAACCAGAAGTTATCAACTTAATCGAAACTATCAAGTAAATTTCTCGATTTAACATCCGTAAATAAAGATCATACCAGAGTCGATAATTCTCAATTATCAATTATCCGACACCTTAATATTTTGTGGATTCGGCAAAAATCGTGCACCATTGACAGCTCCGGCAGGACTGTATATTTTAAATGTATATCTCTCGTTCGAGATCCGGTTTTAGCGATTCAAGATGTTTTGTAAAAGCTAACAAAAATTCTACTTTCCCAAATTCGGACATTAGCAGGTCCGAAATTGGTCTCAAAGTAATAACTCGTGAATTACATGAAAATCACCTACAACAATAATAAGATCATTAATTTTTTTCGTCAACTAAAAAGCAAAATATAAAATGGAACATATCATCTCCCTTTTTCTATCAAGGGCTGAAATATCGCATTGGATCATCGCCAAAGCTCATTCTCACTGGATCAAAATTTGTGTTAAATTGTTGGAACCACGGCTGCATTTTGACGATTTATCACAAAATTTGTGGATTGAGGCTTGTACTCCATTTGCTTCATCTTTACATAGTTGACGATTAGCTGCAATAAGATTCATAATAATATGAAGATAAGCAAGGTGAGGCGCGGTCGCTCTCTTAAGACAAATTTCACGATCCCTTCTCTAGCAAAAAGGTTCCGATCGTGTTGCCTATGGGATACAACAGCCCAGCCCATCTTTCTGTTGTAACTTCACTGAAATTGCACGTTCAAGTGAAGTAGAAACTTAAACCCGACACACAACAAGAGCTCAACATATAATATAGATAATATACGATCTTTAGAAATTCCTTTTTTATTTTCTTCTCTCATCTAATTGCAACGCCACAATACCCCCTTTATGTAGTATATGATCTGACCACCATAACACCTCTATTTAATATAAAGTTAAGAAAATTATGGTGTTTTATGTAAGAAAAAAATGGTTTGGAGGTTTCAAAATGGCGGTCTAAATAACCTCATAAAAGTGGTCAAAGCCAATATTATATTTTATAATAAAATATATTGTTTTTTATTAAAATAACCCAACACCATGTGTCATGTTTTACTTCAGACACGGCATGGCAGACATATAATAAATAATATTTCCTCTCATCTTTTACCAAATTTGTGACAGAGAAAGCGGCGAGATTCTTTGTCTCCTCAGTTGTAGTAACGATTGGATCATATTTTTCTGGGAGACTGATTAATATTTTCTCTACAACTCTTTTATCAAAAATATCTTCTCCATTAGCTCTTAGCTGATTAACTATTTCTTTTAGTCAAGAATATCATTCATATACGGTCTCGTAATTTTTCATTTTCATGTTCTCCAAATCTCTTTGTAGAGTTTGAAGTTTGATAGTTCGTACCTATGCATTGCCTTCGAACTCCTCCTTTAGGGGTATCCCATGCTTCCTTTGCACTTGTAGCAACACAAGTTCTCGGAAAAATTGCCACCGCCAAGGGCGTACCCATGCATATGCCTGGGGTGGCCCCGCCCCCCCAAGAATTTTTTTTAAACAATTTTTTTTGTTGTTGTTATTTATGTATTAGTTAATGCACTTCCCCCCAACTTTTAATTTTGTACACTTTAGTCCATAAACATATAAAAAAAATCTTCTCTTAAATTACCCCGTTATTTCAGCCCCCAAGAAAACCCCCCTGAGTCCGCCTCTGGCCACTGCGATAGCCATTTGAGTATTGTAGTGTGTCAAGTTGTCTTTCTGCATATTCTTGGCTAATTTTTCGTTCTCCATTCGATAGTATTTAGAAGTGTCGCTAGAAGTAGTGAATCATTGGTCGACAATCTCCCATAAGCCTAGAGATTTAAAGAAGGTCTTCATTTTGATAGACCAATAGTCATATTTTTTCTCCAAACAACATAGGAAGAGCAATTTGGTTGTTAGATAGTTTATTGGCCATGGTGTAAGTTAATTTATGGAATAATAGAGGGTGGTTTTAGAAATAGTTTGTACTGAAGGGAACACCCAAGTCTTTGATCAAACGGGACTCTGGTACCGCTATTAGTTTGGGAAAGGTGGTGATTAGTAATTTGGAAATAGTTTGATTTATTTGGAGAGAAGGGACAATGGGACTTAGTTGAGGAGAAAGTTTTATTAGTTTTTTGGTTGAGTTGATTCAAGTTTACAATGCCTCATAGCCTATTTATAGGTTTCATGGACAAATCAAGAGAATTGCTAGAGTGGCCATTCTCTTTAAAATCCTAGCTATTCTTGATTACTCTTCTATGGCTAGAAGTATCTAACTAGCCTTCAGTCCTATAGATTATTCAAGATACTATTCTATAAGACTAGTGTTTCTTGAATATTCCGAAATTGGGCGTTAATTTCAACACTGATCTTATAAAAAAGTTGCCTCCTAAAATAGGGTAAGTAAATAGTATAAGGGAATTATCCTGAACAAGAATCTTGATTTTCTCTTGTTCTCTATCTAGTGCAGAGGCGGACCCGGGGGGTTTTGGGTGGGGGGCTAAATTCTTTTTTGGACTAAAATAATATAACATTTTAACTTTGGGGGCTAAAGTATATAAACTAATAGATAAATAACACAAAATATTAAAAAAATAATTTAAAGAAAAAAGATAAAAAAAAAAAAATTCCTGAGGGGCGCACCCCCCCCCCCCCCCCCCCCCCCCCC
>NW_012195017.1:118131-158731 GCF_000504015.1 Erythranthe guttata | reverse complement strand
GATTTTCATCCACCTTACGCAAAATCCCCAAAATCCCAAAACCCCCGAAATTTTAATCCCCTTCCGAAAATCCACCGTAATCTACTAACGTTAAATTTCTCCCGGAATTCGCTGCAAATCGCGAACCCTAGCTACGAATTTAACCCATAAACCGTTTGTTGTTTGCAAACCCAAAAATCTTTTGTTGTTTGCTAACATAGAAATCGTTTGTTGTTGCTTTAATTTTCGTTCGTTATTTGGTGTTAAAGAGGATTGTATCTACATTTTGATGTTCGATTTCTCAATTGCCTCATAACACCAACAACGAAGGACCTCAATAGCAAAAAAATGGTGCAAAGCGTAAAAGGCTTGGTAAGTAATTTTTTCGCATTTATTCCAGATATTTTAGAAGCAACAATGTTACAAGTTTCTTCTATGTTTTTCGTTTTTTTGGATGTTTTTGAGGTCTGCATGTTGAGTTCTTGTGTTTGAAACATATTGTTTCTGATAATTGGGTCTGTAGATTATTATAGTATGTAACATTTAGGAAGTACTGCTAGTTGTTCTGTAATTTGATTTATGTTTGTAATAACAGTTTGCACTTTGCATTTTTTGATTGTAATTGAAGTTGTTATTTGTTGTTTGCAAATGGCAGTTTATGTTAGCATTTTATTTACTTGTATTATGCATTTTATTGCTATTAATTTGGTCTGAATTTTATTGTACCAAACATAGGGTGGACATTTTAGAAAAAAAATCTCTTTAGATTCTTATCTGTAAAGCAAAAAGTACTTGTTTGCAACTTCAATTTGCACTTTGCAAGTATTTGTGAGGGCAATTCTTGTTTGCACGTGTCATGTTCTTGTGATATGCATTATATCGATGTTGGTTTGGTATACATTTTTTTGTAGTCCTCTTAATGCGGGCATTTAAATTAGTTTTTTGCAGTTTCTACATATTCGCAATAAGTACATGTTTACATTTGTAGTTATTGTTGAAATTGCAGTTGTTGTTTGATGTTTGTAATGAAATTTCTTGTTTGAAATTCAATTTTATGTTTGCAATTTATAAATTGTTGTTGACGTTTGCAATTTACTGTAGTATGCAATTGTTGTTCTAATTACATTTATTTTATTGTGCATTCAACAGCCACGTCCAAAAAAGAACAGGTCACAATTTTATGTTTAACATCATCCAAGAAAAGAACACGTCATTATTTTTATGTTGCTGTTTTTGTGGGTCTTCACTTGGTCTGCATTTTATTGTAGTATGCTCTATTATTGAAGTTTGAATACTTTATGCATTTTTGTTAGTTGTTTTGTTTGTTTTTGCTTGCAATTTTTGCTGTTCTTTGCATTTTGTTTGCTACGTAGGATTATTTTTTTTTTTTTGTTTTTTTTTTTTTTTTTGCAAAGTGGTTTTGGAAGTTGCATTTTACTGTTGTTTATTTGTAGCGCATTGCATTTTGCATCCTAGATTTTAAAATTGATATATACTTCATTTTAAGTTAACATGATGTGTTGTATTTATTCATTCAACAGTCACTTTGAAAGGAGGGAAGATCGAAGTAAATGAGTCGTCATCCTCTTCGAAAAAGGAAAATCAAGATTGAATCAATTCGAGGCTGCATATCAATCATCGAATGATAGAGAATTTGAAATTAAAATATTAATCAAATCCTTTTTTGGTTAATTACACAATTATAATTATCAATTGGTTGTTATTAGATTGTTGTTTAACATCGTAAAATGATTTTACATATTAATTTTCAGTTACAAGTTGCAATTTGCAGTTTTTTATTTTATTTTGCAAATTTATTTTATTGTTCAATTTTTGTTTTGTTTTGTTGTTTGTTGAAGTAAAACCTATTAAAAAATGCAAAAAAGAAAAAAAAAATGCAGTGTCGTCGAGAACATATGAAATAAGAATTAAAATTCAAAATATATGGTCACAGGAAAGTTGATAGTTGAAGATTGCTAATAAGATACTTATGGAAACAAAATAAAAGTTTTTTTTTTACAAGAAATGAATAATAAATTGTCAAAATAGGCAGATATTTGAGAGAGAGAGAGAAAGGAAAAAAGAGGCATGTGTGGGTGAGAGGTAAATGAGTGTGACGTGTGTAGCAGAGAGAAATGTGTGAGAGAGTATAGAGAGAGAGGAGGAGTAATTTGTGGCATTTGTTCCCTTAATTTCCAAAATAACTATTTATATATAAGGGGTTATATGAGATAACCCCTTCATACAAATTTCTTAGAGGCATAAATCCATATTTTTATTTACTATTAGGGATAACCCCTTCATTAAGGTTAATATCTTATTTACCCTTATTATATTTTAAAAAAACATAATTAAATTATTATTGCTAAAGTAACTCCCCTAAAATAACTCCCCTTAAATCTCTCACCAACTCTCCCATATCTCTCTCTTAATACAAATCACGCATTTCTTTTTTTTTTTTTTTTTGATTCTTTTTACAATCTTTTTTTAATTTTGATTTAAATTTTTTTTTTTTTCAATTTTCATTTTTTTAATTGGTTTTTTTACCGCAAGTTTAACAAAAAATTGAAATCCACTACATACACATTGAAAACCACTATAAATTCATCTTTTACAATCTTTTTGTAATTTCGATTAAAAAAATATATTTATTTTTTTCCAATTTTCATTTTTTTAATTGGTTTTTATACCGCAAGTTTAACAAAAAATTCAAAACCACTATAAATTCATCTTTTACAATCTTTTTGTAATTTCGATTAAAAAAATATATTTATTTTTTTTCAATTTTCATTTTTTTAATTGGTTTTTTTACCGCAAGTTTAACAAAAAATTGAAATCCACTACATACACATTGAAAACCACTATAAATTCACCTTTTACAATCTTTTTGTAATTTCGATTAAAAAAATATATTTTTTTTTTCAATTTTCATTTTTTTAATTGGTTTTTTTACCGCAAGTTTAACAAAAAATTGAAATCCACTACATACTCATTGAAAACCACTATAAATTCATCGAAAACCACTATTCGATTAACGTAGAAATCAGTGTGAAATTATCGTAATCAACTTTAATATTAATATAATGCACTACAAACATATCGAAATCGAATAAAAATTTACATAATCCAGAATTAATGTAAACCATTACAAATTAACGTAATATATGGATTGAAATCCACTTTATAGGTTAAAGTAATCCACTACAAATTAACGTAATATATGGATTGAAATCCACTACATACTCGTTCAAAAACACTATAAATTCATCGAAAACCACTATTCGAATAACGTAGAAATCATTATGAAATTATCGTAATCAACTTTAATATTAATATAATGCACTACAAACGTATCGAAATCGAATAAAATTTACATAATCCACTACGAATTAACGTAATCCATTACAAAATTATCAAAATCCACTACAAAATTATAAAAATCCACTTTATAGGTTAAAGTAATCCACTACAAAATTAACGTAATATATGGATTGAAATCCACTACATACTCATTGAAAATCACTATAAATTTATCGAAAACCACTATTCGATTAACGTAGAAATCAGTATGAAATTATCGTAATAAACTTTAATATTAATATAATGCACTACAAACGTATCGAATCGAATAAAAATTTACATAATCCACAACGAATTAACGTAATCCATTACGAAATTATCAAAATGCACTACAAAGTTATCAAAATCCACTTTATAGGTTAAAATAATCCGCTACAAAATTAACGTAATATATGGATTGAAATCCACTACATTCTCATTGAAAACCACTATAAAGTCATCGAAAACCACTATCGATTAACGTAGAAATCAGTATGAAATTATCGTAATCAACTTTTATATTAATATAGTGCACTACAAACGTATCGAAATCGAATAAAAATTTACATAATTCACTACGAATTAACGTAATCCATTACGAACTTATCTATTTGCCGACAAAATATAGGGGGAAAGAGACAAATCGTTCTGCGTTTTGGAAAAACATACCAACTTCGTAATGTAATTGTCCAATAAATTTAAGAATCATAGTCAAAGAAAATATAAATCTGGAATTGGATTTGCGAAAAACTCACGGCTAGAGGAATTGGATTTAGAAAAAAACCCTTCCTCTCTCAGCACTCTCTTCACGCAGTCCCACACACCTTTGTACGGAATGTTACCCAATTGCAGCCTCTGCTTCACCATATCCATGGGAGTAAGCACGGTATCGCTGGCAACAGTGGCACATGTGCTCCACCATGCCGGCGGTCGAGCCGACGACCATGAACTGGCAGGAGTGAAGTCCGTCGTCTCCACCGCGGCGGCGGCGGTTGCAGGTACGAGGAGGAGGTCCGACTTCTGGAATCTCGGCGAAGTGTCGGTGGCCATGGGAATCTCGGCGAAGCATCGGCGAAGAAAGGGTGGCCGGATTATTAGGGGAGATGAATATTGTGTGTTATAGAACGAAAGAGAATAGAAATGAGGAACGATAGATTAACGGCGGTTCAATTTAGATGAGTACACAATTAGGTTAAGAAGGGTATAATAGGATTATAATGATTTAATTATATAATATTTAAATAAATGGATTTATCTCAAAATGTGGAAAAAAAAATAGACCCCCTCTAATTGTAAATGTTATATGAGGGGGTTTTCTCAAATAATCCCTATATATAAATATTAATTAAGGATTTTTGTGTCTATACTAATAATTTATTTTAATTTCGATTAATTTTATTGATCTAGGGACCTATGCATATTTCATTCATCTAATAGAATGAATCCCTACCTATACAAGTTTATAATCAGGGGCATCTAGCAAATTTCCCATATATATATATATATATATATATATATATATATATATATATATATATATATATATATATATATATAGGGGCATTTTGCAAATAAGCCCATAAATGGGCACTTTTTCATAAAAAAGTCTAGACAATAAACTCTTTTACAAGAAAATCCACACATGGTCCACAGGTTTTGTAAAAGACTAAAATAACCCCTAATATTTTAATATGCTCCAATTTATCCTACAATTTAATCTAACCTCAATTTGACCCAATTTCAAAAATTATTCATTTTTAACCTACAACACATTTTTATGAACAATTTCGTCTGTCACCGCCGTTGATCGCCGGTCTTCGGCGGTGACTTTTTTTTTTTCTTTTTCTTGTTCCTGATTTGTCCGCCGGTTTCCGGCGTTGACTTTTTTTTTCTTCTTGATCCGCCACTGGTTCCCGGCGTTGACTTTTTCGATATTTTTTTTAACATCTTTTTGGCCCCCCGGTTTAAACAGCAATGATTGACAGTATTATTAACTATATTGCTCTTAAACATATAAATTTTTTTTTGATAAATAAAAGTTGCATTAACAATACGAATTAAATTTGTCCCCAATGGGAGAACCCCTATCACCAAAACAAGGTAAAGGTAAACAATTAACAGGAATAAAACCACAAAAAACAGAAGAGAAAGACCATTTAGCTAGATTATGGGCCGCATAATTCGCATTTCGGGAGCAAAATCTGAATTTCAATTTAGACCTAAGTCCCCAGAATTTTTGGGTTTCATGAATAAGATGGCTGGCGGTCCAGTGAATAGCTGAAGAGTGATCCTTAATGAAGAGGATAGCATTGAGTAAGTCCAACTCAAACATTACATTTTTGAGCTTTGCATTTGCGATGAAATTACAAGCTTCTCTAACAGCAATAGATTCAACAGTGAGTGGATCATGGCAGAGATGAATGCTAGAATGAGCAAGAAGAATTGATCCATTGCAATTTCGAATGATGAAAACACATGAGGCTTGCCCGTTGGAGAAACTGCAATCCGAATTGACTTTGAGCCAATTCTTGGGAGGTTTTGTCCATGAGTGCACTACTATTTTGCCTGAGGTGGTGGATTTGGCAAGTTCGCTGTTCCAATGGGTGGAGGCGGAGCTGGAGAGTATCCTCAAAGAATCCTGCAAAGAAGGAGGTGAAGATCCGTGAGTGATGAGATTTCGATTCTTCCACATAATATCACAAATAATGGCAACATAAACAACAAACTCTTCTCTTAATATTTCAGAAGGGAGAAGGTTCCCATTTTCCTTTAAAACCAATGCAATGCAGTCCTTAATGGGTTCATTAATAAAAGGATTCAAACAAAGATTCCATTTAGAAGTGAACCATATTTGCAAAAGGAAAGGACATCTAATGAAGAGATGGTTTGCAGATTCATTTTCCAGGCCACAAATGGGGCAAAGTAAATCATTAAGAGGAAAGAAAGAATTTAACTTAGCCTTGGTCGGCAGCAGATCAATGATTATTCGCCAAAGAAGTAGTTTATGCCTATTGTGAATTTTTGCATTCCAAATGTAGTTCCAAGAGAAAGTGGAATTTTGAGCAGCATGAGAGCAACGAGAGGCAATGTCCGTGAGATAGGCACTTCTTGAGGTGAAATTCCCTGACTTGGAGGGGCAACTGAAGAGTTTCTTTGGTTGAGGGATATGGGAGAAATGAATCTTCCTAATCTCCTGAACCACCGAGTGTGGAAACATCTCATATAAGAGGCGTACGTTCCATAAGTTTGAGCCATCAAGGAAGAGGTTCCTAACTAGCCTGTAAGAGGGATAGGGAGGAGAATCAGCAATGATGGGAGAAGGTTTGAAAGACACGACATAAGGGATCCAAGGTTCTTCCCAAATAAGACCAGTGGAATTCATATATATAGAAAAACAAACACCCTTATTGATAAGATCTTTTGTTCTAAGGATATCTCTCCAAATCCACAAGGCATCATAAGGGGCAGAACATTCTTGGAGGAGGGTGTTAAGTCTAATATTATTATGTTCCTCCGTGATTAACTTAAACAAAACAAAAACGCCCAAAAAAATAATAATATTTGATGTGGTTCACAGTAATATTATTGTGTTTACAGTTATTTTATTGTCAACGAATAATATAATTACGTTGAATTGTCAACAAATCAAACAAAATTAATAAAAATAGTAATATTGTCATTGACTCTAATTGTACTGTCAACGGTAGTACAATTACATAAATATATTGTCAACGACAGTACAATTACATTAATGTATTGTCAGTGACCGTTGAACTACTGGTAATGACAACACAATTACGGTCAACATTTAGCGGTGGGCGTAAAAGAAAAAACAAAAGCACTAAAAGAGTCAACGCCAGAATTCGGCGGCGGAAAAAACAGACCAGAGAACAAAATTCAAAAAATCAAAAAACAATTTCTTTTGAAAAATCAATGCCGGAAACCGGCGGCAAAAAAATAATTTTTGAAAAAAAAAAGTCAAAATTGAATTTTTATGGTTGAAATTGATTAAATTTGGATTACAATTGAGGATTTGGTGTAAAGGGTTGGGGTTAAATTTGTCATATACATGATTTTTTCCTTTATTTATAATAATAAAGGGATGGGCTTATTGACGAATGAGATATAACCCCTAAACCTAAAATAATAAATATGATTGGTTAGGGATTTATGCACAAATCTCCCCTCTCTCTCTCTCTCTCTCTCTCTCTCTCTCTCTCTCTCTCTCTCTCTCTCTCTCTCTCTCTCTCTCTCTCTCTCTCTCTCTCTCTCTCTCTCTATATATATATATATATAGGCCCGTTCCTAGGATTTTGGGGGCCCAAGGCGAACTTCGCAGACATTGTTGAAATGGGGCCCCCTAGTTTGGGCAACGAATTTTTTTTTCCGGAAATAATATGTCAGGGTAGGTTAAAATTTTGGGGGTTCGGGGGCATCGCCCCGATTTTTTGTAGAGGTAATCGTGAAAAAAATACTAAATTTTAGTAAAAATATCTATAGGGTTTTAAACATAATATTTTTTATTAAACATAAAATAAACTTAATAAATTTATAAAAGAGTGTGAACTTAATGGGGGCAAAAAATTTATATTTATAAAATATTATCGAAAAATACTTTTTTTAATCTTGGTATGCCTCTCACCCATGGTATATTTGATTCACAGTAAAATTTAGAATTTGCTTAGAACTATTAACTAACATTTACATTAAAATAAGTGCATAGGGACAATATATTAAGATGAAACAAAATTATAAAGATTTAAAACATTTATGAAACAAATAAATTAGCCAAAATTAATATATGTTAGTTAGCATTTCAAATAATATAGTTATGACTACACTTAAAACAAAAAGTAACATAAACGTTACAAAAAGAAAGACTAATCTTTTACTATGAAAATTTTGATTTGAATTCTTAATTTATATTACAAGATATTTAAAAAATAAGTGTAAATTATTTATATGGTTATAATTTCTTTTAATAAGGGGCCTTAAATATATATTATCAACAAATACTAATATGTAAGCACTATTTTTTAAGAATTGGGGGCCCTTAAAATTCGTAAAAAATCGGGGGCCCTAGGCGACCGCCTTGGTCGTCTTCCCTCAGAACCGGGCCTATATATATATATATATATATATATATATATATATATATATATATATATATATATATATATATATATATATATATATATATATATATATATGATAAACACCCCTCATTTATTTTTTACTTAATAATAAATTCATTTTTATGAATTGATATTTGTTATAGATCCAACTGACTCAAATTATCCAAAATACCCCCATTTAATATTATTGTAAGTTACCATATTATATTATTATGAAAAATCAATTAATTTTTTTAAAATATACAAATCCCCTTAATATCTTCCCATATCACGCCATTTCAGTTTCTATTTTTCATTTTATTTTTTTATTTTTTAATGGTTTTCTTTTATTTTTTTAATTTTTTTTATTTTAAATTATTTTTTTCTTATTTATATTTTTCATGTTCTTCATTTTGATTTTTTTTAAATGGTTTTATTTTTATTATTTTTTAAATGGTTTTTTTCTAATTCCAATTTTTTTTAAATGGTTTTTTTTTATCTTTTTCCGAGTTTTTTAATAAAAAAATGTTTTGTTTAATTATTTTTTTATTAATTTTTTTCTTTATTTTGATTAAATTTTTTCTTTAATATTTAAACAAAATCTAGCAGGTTTATGAAAGGGGAATCCACTATAAACTTATCGAAATCTGGTATGAATTTGTTGAAAACCACTATAAATTTATCGAAACATGAAATTACGCTGTATGAACAATTATTTAAACATGAAAATTACTCTATATAAACTGCTATATAAACATGAAAACGACTATGTATAAATAGTTATATAAACATGAAAACCACTCTGTATATAGTTATGTAAACATGAAAACCACTATGTATAAACAACTATGTAAACATGAAAATTATATTGTATAAACAGTTATATAAACATGAAAACCACTATGTATAAACAACTATATAAACATGAAAACCGTTATGTATAAATCCTAAATTCGAAACGTCACTACTAACACAACTCAAAAAATAACAAACAAAAAAAGGAACGTAAAACCACTATTCGAAGCGTAATCCACTATTTGAAACCTAAATTCAATATTATGTTCAGTTACCCTAGCATCACACAACCTAGCCACCCCGCCAGCATCACTGTGCACGCTGAAGAACCTGAACTAAAGAAAAAGAAGGTAACGACGTGCCAGTTTAATTCATTCAAAAATTTCCTTATCGAAAGCAAGAGTTTGAAAATCGCTACAATTTCATCAAAATGCACTATGCATAATTATTAAAAAACACTATAAATTAATGTAAACCAATACGGAATTAACCTAATCCACTTTTGCAGCCTTGACTCCCCCGCTCGTGAAATTAAAGAAAATGAATCAGTCAAATTCATTAAGAATTTTCCTTTTTCAAAGGCAAGAACTGAAAATCAACTATAATTTATTGAAAACTACAATAACTTATCGAAATCCACTAGTAAAAAAAAATGTAATTCCCAAGTGCACAAGATCATCCAAGATTAAATCCACTATAACTTATCAAAATCCACTACAAAAATAAATCAATGCCACTCACTCAATTAATTGATGAAATATCCGAAAAACACCGCCGCTCTCCCTCTACCAGATAAAAAGAGCCCCAAAAAGAATTAAATAAAAAAATCCGAAAAAGAAAGAGAAGTTCTTCTGGCAACAATTGTTGGAAAAACATCAGAAACGGGAATCAAAGAAAAGCCATTAGAAAAATATTAATTTATAAGAATTAATGGTCTTTTTCACAATATCATTATCAAATAAGGACTCCTTTCCCCAATTACCTTTTTCTACCACCGCATAGATATCGCTCGGCGACGGTGAAGAGAGAAGAAATAAGGATAGGGGCTAGGGCGGCGTCGGGTGGGGAGGGTTGGGGCTAGGGCAGCGCTGGGTGAGGGGTTGGGGAGGCGCTGGTGGGAAGAGAAGAAACATGCTGCAGAGTGGTGAATAGAAAAAACAAGGGAGAAAATCAAATCTAGAGAGAAAAAAAGATACACGTTTATTTATGTTCAAGGAGCAAGATTTGTGGGTATGATTGAAAACTAGATATTAAAGGAGCACATATTAGGCATATTTATATTCAACCCTAATATACCTTATAATAAGGTAAGTGTATACTTGTGATACTTAATTAATTTTTATTAATAAAAGATGTTTTGGATTTATCTTAAAAATAAAAAATAAATTTGGGTTCATTGTAATTGCAGTTATGTGATGAGGGCGTTTGTCAAATTTTCCATATAATATATATATATATATATATATATGGGATCATTCGCAATAAACCTCTCATATAGATAAGAAATGGTGATATGTCCACCCCTTAAATCTTTCTTTGTGAAAACCCTTGGAATTTTTATTCCCAATTCTACCCTTATGTCAATTAGCATAATTAGTCCCAATTATTCCGTTTTTTTTTTTCTTTTTTCATAACAATAATCTAATTCCTAAAAATCTTCTTCCAAATTCCTAAAAATTTGCTACCAAATAATAAAAAAAATGATTTTTTTATTTTTTATTATTTTCTGACTTTATTTAGCCATTACTTTTTTTTAATATTTTTTAATAATTTTTTTTTGTTTTTTTTAAACAAAAAATTGAAATTGTTTTCTCGACAGGTTTACAACGCCGAATATGACTATATATAGTTGAATATGACTATATGTGACTATATTAACTGTAGTATATTCTTTCTTTATATTGCAGTTTTTCACTTTTTCGACTTCAAAATTCCTATTATATAGTGTGGTATAGTCATGTTTACCAAATTATATAAAACAGTGAAGATTCCCTATTGTTTACGAAAACAATTCTATCAATATCCACACAAAAAATCACAATTTGAATCTAGTTATTAGAAGTCAACTTGAAAACGAGAAGATAAAACACATTCGAATATGACTACAGTCATATTCAACAATAGTCATATTCGAATATGACTACAGTCATATTCGAAAAACACATAAACATGACTATAGTCATATTCGAATATGACTATAGTCAAATTACTGCTGCTGTTTAGATCTACACCGAAAAACTCTCTCAAAACACTCCAATTTTCCATGCATCTTCTGATGAAACAAAATAAACTTAAATGAAAATAAGGAAAAAGACAAACACGAAACTAAGAAAATTGTGTATCATAACAGGAAAAATTAATTAAGTTCTCACTTGAAACCGACTCTTCAACTCACTTGACCTACAGTTGAAGTCTAAGCCCCTACAAATATTTAATTTTCAGTTCACAAATTTTGAGAAACTCGGATAGCAAACCGTCTTTCCCAACGCTAATATTCCTCGCAACATCATCAGGAGCCCAAAACTGCAACGACTCCAGAATTCTATCACCAAGTTCGACTCCCTTCATCTGTTCGACACAAGTTTCCAAATTCTTGAACACTTTGCCCGGCCTGTTTTTCTCAACTGAGGAAAATATGTATTCAAATTTTTCATCACTGGGTTGAAACTGTATTTTCATATCTGAAAAAAAAAAAAAAAAAAGAGAAATCGAAAAATGCATATATAAAGATAGAAAAATAACGAAAGAGATGGAGGGGGAGTCGACGACAACGTCGGTGGTGGCGTTGGTGAAGGAAAGAGAGTGAGAGAGACGGCGACGGTGGTGGACAAATTTGGGAAAAAAAACTGAGAAATCGAGAAAGATAACGAAAAAGAGAGAAAGAGTCGTACGTGGAAACGAAGGAGGAGACGACGGTAACGAGCGGTGGTGGTGGTGTACAAATCTATGTGGAGACGATGGTGGTGTAAAGAGAGAGAAATCGAGAAAGACAACGAACACGAGAAATTAATAAATCACTAATCGAGTGAATCAACAATAGTTATATTCGAACCAAACTATAGTCACGTTGATGCTGCTACTTAAGATCTTGAGAGGAAAAAAAAAGAAAAAAAAGATCAAAAATAACAAAGGGAGGGAGGCGGAGCCCACTACAACGACGGTGAATGAAAGAGAGAGTGGGGAGGCGGCTACAATGGTGGTGGTGGCCAGATCTGAAAAGAAGAAAAAAAAACTGAGGATGTAACGCAAATATATTTAGAAAAAAAATAACAGAAAATCTCAAATTATTCAATAATTTAAACCAGACCTTCGGAAATTTAGGGAATGGTATATGAACAATTATCTGATAAAGCAGAAAAACATAAATTGTAGAGGATTAGGGTTCCGTTGTGCTTCACTAGAAGTACAGAGAAAGGAGATTACTAGATGGAGAGAAGAAAAGTGGAGGGGGAGAGAGAGAGAGCCCTCACGAATAGCAGTGCCAACTATATCACAAATAATTTAATGACACTCCATCAAATAATTACAACCTCAGAAAGTCAATTACAAAAATTATGTGAGATGGAAAGAGTAGTGTGTGTGTGTGTGTGTGAGAGAGAGAGAGAGAGAGAGAAAGAAGAGAAGTTGGACGATCATATATGATGGCGGCTTGGACAAAAATTACATGAGAGAAAAAAGAGTGAGAGAATAGGGTTTGGGAGATTGGATGGAAATTATAATTGAATTATTATAAATTTGTTATAAATAATATGTGTGTATGGGGTTTCCTAACATAACTACCCCACTCCCGACCAGATCACTAACCTACCCCATGTCTTCCTATTATGTGTTAGTGGTAGAGTAACCTCTTTCGTAACTTCTCTTGTAACTTCCGGTGGTTTTTCACCTATATAATGGAATTCTCCCTCCCCCATATTTACACCCTTATTAATCTCTCTACGGATTTTTGTCTTTGCATTCTCTCTCTATCTTTTATTATTGTTGTCATACTCTATTTTCCACAATCATCAAACCGAAGAGCAATACCATTAGGGCGATTTACAACACGTTATCAGCACGAATTGCTCGCAGTGATCGTGGAAGAACAATTATTCGTGGGACTAGAATACTTCGAGAAATTGTGAGCGTGGTTCGTTTGTGAGACGGTGATCTACTTTCGTAGAACGTATAATCCTCTCTGTAGTATCTGGATTTTATCCATTTTCAAGTAAGCCTTAACCCCTTGAAATTCTTTATTATATGAATGCATGCTAGATAAATTCGAATTAGCATGAAAAATTGTGTAGCATTTTATTTGATGTCATTTGATATTTGTTTGAAAATCTCGGTTGATGTTTCGAGTACTGTATGATTCGTGAATAGATTGTTATATGAGTTGTACTTTGTTGGTGAATGAAGATAAGAAGTTTATCAATTAATCTATTTGTCAAGATGAGTAATATGTAATATTCTTGTAGAATGATTTTACTATGAATATTTTGCGTACATGTTTGGTCATTTAATGTTATTTGACCAGTGAATAAAACCACCCCTGTGAATATTCTGTGTGCATGAAACAATCGGTTTGCCTAATAATCATGAACTGTTTGAAATATTTTTTTGAAATATATATGAATTCTATGCGAGTCATATAAGCTATATGTGGTTGTATCACGTCATATGCAAATTTCATGACATAAAAGTAATACATAATAATTTGATTCGCATGTATACTTTGTTTATGTATGATAGGAATGAACATTTGAGCAAACTTGATTTCACCCCTTTGAATGTATCTGGTGAGAACTACGTGAGTTGGACAATGGATGTTACGATCCATCTCACTAGTTAGAAACTGAGGATGGCTATTGTCAAAGAAAATCTGCTTAACGAAGCCTAGAAGGCTGAAGCTATGATTCTGATTAGGAGGCACTTAGATGACGTCCTCCGTTTGGACTACTCATCGATTGAGGATCCCCAAATACTATGGGATGCCCTGGCTAGTCGATTTGATCACCAAAAGACAATCCTCTTGCCTGAAGCAACAAACAAATGGATTCACTTACGATTTAAGGACTTCAAAACCGTTAACGAGTATAACTCTGAAGTATGTCGCATCAAATCCACCCCGGAGTTTTGTGGAGAGAAACTAACTGATGCTGAGATTTAGGAGAAGACATACTCTACATTCCCTGCCTCACATATGATACTGTCTCAACAGTACAGAGCCAATAATTATACTCAGTTTTCAGAGTTGGTCACAGTTCTGCTCCTCGCCGAGAAGAACCTTGATCTTCTTTTGAAGAACAATCAGGCTCGACCAGTTGGTACTCGACCTTTGCTAGAAGCAAATTTGGTCAATCGAAATCCTCAACCTTTGCCAGAAGCAAATTTGGTCAACAGAAACAACCGTGGAGGAGGCAGAGGCCGGGGGTTCAATCGTCTAGTGAGGGGACGGGGTAATAGGAACGAACATGTTCCTTATAGTAGGCCACCTAATGGTCCCCCACAGTATGGGCAAAGGGGGAATATGCCAAGAGGAGGTAACAATGCTCGACCTAGAGGTGCGCAGCAGAATAGAGCCCCGAATCATAATCAAAATCAGAATAGAGATACATGTCATAGATGTGGTGGAACTGGGCATTGGTCACGCACTTGTCGTGCGAGGAACGTTATGGTTGGTGGTGTAAATAACAATGCTGTTGGGTTTCGGGCACGCATACGCAGCGGAAAACAAAAATTTTATGCGAATTAAACGACTTTAAATCACATATGTACATGCCCGACAAATAAATCAACTAATTGCGTACCTTTGCGCTTCCAGCGAAATTAAAAACAACATACATGCTAATAAATTTAACCGAATTTAAATCAATTAACATGCTCGCGTTTAAACCAAATAACATGCTTGTAATGATTTAAAACGATTACACATAATCACATAAAATCATACGAAACAAACATGAAATCATAGTCTAAACCTAATCGAAAACGAAACTAGGGTTTCGTAGATTTACCTCTTGACGCGTGAGGTAGGAGCGTTCAATACGTCGAGATTGCTACGGAAACCAATCCGTAGAATCGGGGCAGCAGCAGTGCAACGGCAGCAGCGGCGCGTGAGGTCACGGCGGCGCGTGGGGTATACGCGCGGCTTCGGGGCGGCGCGTGGGGCAGCGTGCAGCTTCGGCTCGTGCGTTGCTCCTCGATTCTTCGATCTACGATCTTCCTCCTCTTGGATTTCACCTCGTATACTTCGATCTACTAAAACGTGGCACTAGACACGAAGTAGTTAGAATAAAACGGAAGAAAAAAAGAAGGAAAAACAATACCGAAACAATCGGCCAAGGAATGGCCGATTCCGGTGAAGCTCCGGCGACGGCGGCGCGGTGGCCGAGGAGAGAGGGCCGAGAGAGAGTGTGTGTGAGCGGCTAGGGTTTGATTAGGTCTTGTGTGTTTTTGCAAGGCCTATAAATCAAGTATTTATAGTCCCTTGCATAAAACCCTAACGGGCTTAAGTTGGACCGGGCCCAACAGCTTAAGTCCGTTAGTATCTTTACTTGCTCGTCTCTCTTAATTCAATGACCGAAAAATTGCAACGATTACATTTTCGGATTCATTATAACTTCCTCGTCATTACGAGTGCCATCTCTCATTTTCCAACTTTCCAAAAGTGGAAACCCCTAGTTCAGTGCACTTTCTAAATTTGGAAACTTCCCGATTTAGAAAGTTCACTAACACGTTCGCCTATTCTTTTCCTTTTCTTATTCTCATTCATAATTCCAAATTACGAACGTTGGACTCAATCATATTGACTTCCAATCATGCAAAGATAAACTATTTTATCTCTGACCGTTTATTCAAAGATCTCATGTGCACGAGCAGTGTGACCCTCGATGGTTCAGGTGTAAGCTAGCCGTGGGCCCACAACTCTTTGTGGTCAAAACTCGTCCCCTTCGAGTTACGATTAAGATGAAGCTCGTTTCACCTTAATCACCCAACGAATCAAGATTGGCGTCTAGCAACTACGCGTCATGATTCCCTAGATACAAATGAAGTGCCTGCAAGAACCTTCAGATATAGTTAACGTACAGTACGGTCCCTTCGATTCATATGTCCCGATCGAACTAGAGGCATTGGTTCATCGAGACCTCTTTATATGTTCAATGACGGTGCGATCGTTCCAAGTGTTGTAATCGTCACGTGCATGACTTAGAGAATCGAATTCTCTAATCATCACTTAGTCAGCTCTGGCCAGAGACTTAGAATGATTACAAACTTTCAGAATACACAGGACATCCAAGACTATTCTAGCGATCGAATCCCCGACTACAATGCACAGACCTCCCACTAGATTTCGGACTGCACGAACACTGGCCCTTGGGATGGTCCTCGGTGGAACTCAGGGACAGGTCACGATACAGCTGGTCCTCTAGTGAAGTCACGGTGATGTCTAGGTCATAAGGACTAATGGTGTACAACTATACCATAGATATCTCTACTCGATTATTGGGAACCACTTAGAGATTTCTAGGGTGAGGGAGTTCAGTGAACTCGTCAACTTACGAGCACCCACTTATGCATGCCGATATCACAATACCGTTTACTGATGAGATGCAGTACACATACACTAAGTGCTAGTCTTAATGGGAAAGGCCGATATCCTCATTAGTGGCGTAACCCTTCGACTAGGAACACGTTTAACAGTTATAATACTTAAGTAAATATCTCACGATCCTAACGATCAATTACTAGTACTTGTAATAACTGTAAGGACTATATCTATGCTTGTGACAAAGGGACAAAGATATAGAATGCCAAGGTGTTTTATCATTAATACGAATAAAGGTTCGTTTATTACCATAATAAATACGAAAGACCACAGCCACAAGTTGGCTTGTTGATCACCTACTCTAACAATCTCCCACTTGACCTAAAGCCAACTACCCATGAATCGCAATCCCATCGACTCTCGATGTTTCTCATGGACCGATCTCGGTAAAGGCTTCGTAAAGGGGTCTGCAACGTTCTCTTCCGAGGTGACTCATTCTACTTTAACTTCACCTCTATCAATGATCTCTCGGATCACATGATACTTTCTCAGAATATGCTTCGACTTCTGATGAGATCTCAGCTCCCTAGCTTGCGCCAAGGCTCCGGTGTTATCACAGTACAACGGTACTGGATCACTAGCACAAGGAACGACACCCAACTCTTGGATGAACTTCCTTATCCAAGTCCCATCTTTTGCAGCTTCGAACGCTGCAATGTATTCCGCTTCGGTAGTGGAATCGGCCGTCGTGCTTTGCTTGGAACTCTTCCAACACACGGCACCACCGTTAAGCGTGAATATAAATCCAGAGTTCGACTTTGAGTCGTCCACATCCCATTGAAAACTAGAGTCGGTAAAACCCTCTAATTTCAATTCGGCACCCCCATAAACCAAAAATATATCCTTATTCCTTCGTAAGTACTTGAGGATATCTTTCACGCCTTTCCAGTGAGCCGGGCCGGGGTTAGACTGATATCTGCTTGTGACACTCACAGCATACGCAATATCGGGTCTCGTACATAGCATGCCATACATTATGCTTCATATTGCAGAAGCATAAGGCGTCCATTTCATCTCCTCGATTTCACTAGGTGTTTGCGGACACATAGATTTCGAGAGACGAACCCCATGGGACATTGGCAAGAATCCCTTCTTGGATTCTTCCATGCTAAACCGTTTCATAACGGTGTCTATGTACAGGCTTTGGGATAAGCCAAGCATCTTTCTCGCTCTATCTCTATAGATGCGTATTCCTAATACATAAGATGCTTCTCCCAAATCCTTCATTGAGAAACGTGTGGACAACCATGCTTTCCTTTGTTGCAACATTCTTACGTCATTCTCAATGAGTAGAATGTCATCAACGTAAAGCACTAAAATATCACTGCCCTCCCACTAACCTTCTTGTAAACACAAGGTTCCTCCGGATTCTTCTCAAAATCAAACTCTTTGATAGTTGAGTCGAACCTAATGTTCCAACTTCGGGATGCTTGTTTCAATCCATAAATGGATCGCTGGAGCTTGCAAACCTTTTGCTCACTTCCAGAAGATATGAAGCCTTCCGGCTGCGCCATGTAAATTTCTTCCTCAATATCTCCATTAAGGAAGGCATTCTTCACATCCATTTTCCATATCTCGTAGTGGTACCACGCAGCTATGGCCAGCAAAATCCTAATGGACTTCAGCATCGCGACTGGCGAAAAGGTTTCCTCATAGTCAACACCTTGCCTTTGAGTGTATCCTTTCGCTACCAATCTAGCTTTATAGGTCGATACCTTTCCATCAACTCCAATTTTCTTCTTATAGATCCACTTGCAGCCTATGGGAACAATTCCCTTAGGTGGATCTACCAAGGTCCACACCTTGTTGGAGTACATGGAGTCCATCTCGGATTTCATGGCAGTTAGCCAATGTCCTATGTCCGCATCCGATACGGCCTCATTGTATGTTCTTGGATCTTGTCCAAGATCAACATGATCTTCATCATTCTCGAGGAGGAATAACCTATCCGGCATTTTCCGAACTCTTTCGGATCTACGTACCGTAGGTTCAGGAGGTATATTAGTGGATTGTTGTATTGGTTCGATTACTTGTTCTTGCGCTTGAACTTCACTTTGTGGTTTTTGAACTACTTCAAGTTCTATCATGCTGCCTTTTCTATCGGATAGAAACTCCCTTTCCAAAAAGGTGGCATTTCTTGAAACAAACGTCTTTGCTTCCTTGACATAATAGAATTCGTATCCCATTGAATCTTCGGGATACCCCACAAAATAGCACAAGTTGGACTTACTATCCAACATATCTCCCACTAATCGCTTCACATAAGCGGGAAAACCCCATATCCTAATATGTTTGTAGTTGGGTTTCCGGGAATGCCAAAATTCTTTATCATTAATATCTCACTAGGTTTTGCTGAATTTCGCCTTAGGGGCCCCCACAACCTTCACCCACTTCGAACTTGCTGTTTGGAAAGGGAACTCTTTCCTTTCTCTTCTTTTGGGGAGAACTATTCTTTCCAGAAGTAACAGCAATGAGAACAGACTTCTCTTTCTTAATGGTGGACTCGAAACTGACCAACATGTTCATTAACTAATCCAAGGGAGGATCTAGTTTGTTCATGTTGAAGTTCACTATGAACAATTCATAGGAACTAGGAAGAGACAACAGGATCAAATCCAACGAGAGCTCGGCCGGGAGGGTGACATCGAGATGCACTAGCTTTTCAAGGAGAGTGATCATTTTGAGACAGTGCTCGTGGACCGAAGTCCCTTCGCGCAGTCTCGCTGTGATCAACTCCTTTGTAGCAGCGTAACTCGATGCCCTAATATTCTCACTATACATGCTATCGAGATGATCCTTTATATCGAAAGCATGCATGTGAGACTCATATTTCCTCGCAAGCGCAGGCTCCATGGCGGCTATCATATAGCACCTAGCATGTGTGTCATCTTTCTTCCACGCTTCATAAGTTTCCTTTTCAGCATCAGTCGCTGTGGCAGGTATAGTGGCGGGAAGTCTCTCGTTCAAAACATAGAGACGCCCCTCAACGGTTAGCACAAGCTTAAGACTACGCAACCAATCTAGGTAATTAGGGCCATTGAGTTTATTGTCAAGGATTGACATTATGGGATTCTTAGACATGATTATCTGAGAGGTATAGGGAAGAGGATTATTAGAGATTCGCGTTAAATGATTGTTACAATTAAATGTTTGGCCTTATGTTATTTAATTGTTCTCCCACTAATTTTATCGAGTTCCACTTCCCTCTAGTAGACAAACGAGAAAACTGATTTTTCTTAATGGGCTTTAGGTCCAATAGACAAATATAACCCGTAGTTAATCTAGCCCGATTATATTTGCCCAAAGGTAGATCACAATCAATCATATCCACAATATGACCCTAAATTAATTTTCCTCACACTTGATAATGACCTAAGTTAATCTCGCGAATATCAAAATCGTCGTGTGTCAAGTCTAACCTACCAATCAAAGATGCTCATAGAACTTGATTATGCCAAACTAATGCAGTCCCTAGTTAATCTAGCCGACCACGTTAATCCAACATAACCCTTTCCTATGGCTACCTTCATCATTATGTCAATTGAATTACAGCTTACTCTACCATAGCACTCCCCGCTAACACGGCTTACTGCACTACAGCAAAGGGCTACACATAATCCAACCGTTGGCAGAAGGAAAGAAATAACTCAACAGATTGGGTCATTCTTTATAGCTTGAAATGATTCTCAATTAAATTAAGAATGAGGGGTTTTATTAAAAGTTTTATCTCATCAGAAGGTTCGAATAGGTCTATGTGATTCCTACATCTATGTTCTCTAAAGGTATATGGAAACGCATATTGTCCTAAGAGGAACATACGACCTAACTATATAATTAATTACATTAATTAATTATCGGGTTTTCAAAATAATTATAGAACCTCAACTAGCATAAATCATTCATATAATGTTGAGGTACTACTAATTAAGTTGAACTATAATCAATATTATATATGTGTTCTATTAATTGAAATCAATTTAACAATTTAAATTAATTAATTAATCTAACACCTATTTACTAAAATAGATGATTGTCGATCCAATTATCTAATTGGGATTAATTGAAAATAATTTTCCAAAAATTAAAATCAATTTGTTTTAAGTTTAATTTTAGAAATCTGAAATAATTTTTTTTTTTTTTTTTTTTTTTTTTCAGTGAACCGGTTCGGCCGACCGGTCTGACCGGTTCGGACCGAAACGGTCCGGTTCTGCCCGGTCCAATTGACCCAAATCAGTGGGCCGGGTCAGTCAGACCGAGAACCGGTCTGACCGACCCGAATCCACTAGGATTCGGTCGATTGGATCACGCACAACCATCGAACCGGCCGGTTCGACCGGTTCGATCCGAACAATTAAAAACCGACATTTTAAAAACAATTTCAGATCCGATTTTCCAATTTTAAACAATTTTAAAGCTGGAAAAACTCTAAACAATATTTCAAAAATATTTTAAACTTACGAAAACTCCCAATTACATAATACGACAACCACTACTTCAATAAATCGAACATGCATAAAATCATAGCATATTAAAACGAACGCAATTAATTGCGCAACGAGCTCTGATACCACTGTTGGGTTTCGGGCACGCATACGCAGCGGAAAACAAAAATTTTATGCGAATTAAACGACTTTAAATCACATATGTACATGCCCGACAAATAAATCAACTAATTGCGTACCTTTGCGCTTCCAGCGAAATTAAAAACAACATACATGCTTATAAATTTAACCGAATTTAAATCAATTAACATGCTCGCGTTTAAACCAAATAACATGCTTGTAATGATTTAAAACGATTACACATAATCACATAAAATCATACGAAACAAACATGAAATCATAGTCTAAACCTAATCGAAAACGAAACTAGGGTTTCGTAGATTTACCTCTTGACGCGTGAGGTAGGAGCGTTCAATACGTCGAGATTGCTATGGAAACCAATCCGTAGAATCGGGGCAGCAGCAGTGCAACGGCAGCAGCGGCGCGTGAGGTCACGGCGGCGCGTGGGGTATACGCGCGGCTTCGGGGCGGCGCGTGGGGCAGCGTGCAGCTTCGGCTCGTGCGTTGCTCCTCGATTCTTCGATCTACGATCTTCCTCCTCTTGGATTCACCTCGTATACTTCGATCTACTAAAACGTGGCACTAGACACGAAGTAGTTAGAATAAAACGGAAGAAAAAGAGAAGGAAAAACAATACCGAAACAATCGGCCAAGGAATGGCCGATTCCGGTGAAGCTCCGGCGACGGCGGCGCGGTGGCCGAGGAGAGAGGGCCGAGAGAGAGTGTGTGTGAGCGGCTAGGGTTTGATTAGGTCTTGTGTGTTTTTGCAAGGCCTATAAATCAAGTATTTATAGTCCCTTGCATAAAACCCTAACGGGCTTAAGTTGGACCGGGCCCAACAGCTTAAGTCCGTTAGTATCTTTACTTGCTCGTCTCTCTTAATTCAATGACCGAAAAATTGCAACGATTACATTTTCGGATTCATTATAACTTCCTCGTCATTACGAGTGCCATCTCTCATTTTCCAACTTTCCAAAAGTGGAAACCCCTAGTTCAGTGCACTTTCTAAATTTGGAAACTTCCCGATTTAGAAAGTTCACTAACACGTTCGCCTATTCTTTTCCTTTTCTTATTCTCATTCATAATTCCAAATTACGAACGTTGGACTCAATCATATTGACTTCCAATCATGCAAAGATAAACTATTTTATCTCTGACCGTTTATTCAAAGATCTCATGTGCACGAGCAGTGTGACCCTCGATGGTTCAGGTGTAAGCTAGCCGTGGGCCCACAACTCTTTGTGGTCAAAACTCGTCCCCTTCGAGTTACGATTAAGATGAAGCTCGTTTCACCTTAATCACCCAACGAATCAAGATTGGCGTCTAGCAACTACGCGTCATGATTCCCTAGATACAAATGAAGTGCCTGCAAGAACCTTCAGATATAGTTAACGTACAGTACGGTCCCTTCGATTCATATGTCCCGATCGAACTAGAGGCATTGGTTCATCGAGACCTCTTTATATGTTCGATGACGGTGCGATCGTTCCAAGTGTTGTAATCGTCACGTGCATGACTTAGAGAATCGAATTCTCTAATCATCACTTAGTCAGCTCTGGCCAGAGACTTAGAATGATTACAAACTTTCAGAACACACAGGACATCCAAGACTATTCTAGCGATCGAATCCCCGACTACAATGCACAGACCTCCCACTAGATTTCGGACTGCACGAACACTGGCCCTTGGGATGGTGCTCGGTGGAACTCAGGGACAGGTCACGATACAGCTGGTCCTCTAGTGAAGTCACGGTGATGTCTAGGTCATAAGGACTAATGGTGTACAACTATACCATAGATATCTCTACTCGATTATTGGGAACCACTTAGAGATTTCTAGGGTGAGGGAGTTCAGTGAACTCGTCAACTTACGAGCACCCACTTATGCATGCCGATATCACAATACCGTTTACTGATGAGATGCAGTACACATACACTAAGTGCTAGTCTTAATGGGAAAGGCCGATATCCTCATTAGTGGCGTAACCCTTCGACTAGGAACACGTTTAACAGTTATAATACTTAAGTAAATATCTCACGATCCTAACGATCAATTACTAGTACTTGTAATAACTGTAAGGACTATATCTATGCTTGTGACAAAGGGACAAAGATATAGAATGCCAAGGTGTTTTATCATTAATACGAATAAAGGTTCGTTTATTACCATAATAAATACGAAAGACCACAGCCACAAGTTGGCTTGTTGGTCACCTACTCTAACAAATGCACCACCGGAGACCAACTTGGTTGAGATAGACGTTCTCAATGAAGAGCCCATTGCTCGACTTCCAAATCTGACCCAATGACCCAGTTTGGAATATGATTGGATTGTTATTTTATGAGCTTAGACATTATGTTCTTTTATGTTTCTAGTTTATCAGTTTTAAGTATGTTGTTTATTTGGTCATGCTTATGAACCAATTTCGTACTTGGATTATGTTTGTGTTTTATTTTCTAGACTATATTTTATGTGGTTATGTTTTAATTCAGTTTTTATGGTACTCGATAGATTTATCTTATTAATTGGATTTTATTAAAGTATTTTCAATTGCGGAATATATGATTAGATTTATTTATCTTTCTAGACATGGCATGTGGGGATCAATGTCTGGCAGATAGTGCGACAACGCACACTATCCTTAGGGATAAGTCATATTTTGTTAGTTTCTTGTCTAGTTGACTTCTTTGACTACTATATCAGGCACATCTAGTATGATAGATGGTTATGGTAATGCCCATATTATGTTACCTCATGGCACAATTCTGACCATTAGAGAAGCTCTTTATTCTCCACGTTCCAGTAGAACGATGCTGAGTTTTAAAGATATTCGAGCCAATGGTTATCATGTTGAAACAACTGATGAAAAGGGGATCGAATATATATGCATCACCTCTAACGTGTACGGCCAGAAGCGTACCTTGGAAAAATTAGAGGGACTTTCGATAGGGTTATATAGGACCAAAATTCGAGTGCCAGAAGCACACCTTGTCGATTGCTCGAAGTCTAGTGATCCGAGCAAATATTTTCTATGGCATGACCGACTGGGACATCCGGGTCAAAGTGTGATGCGCCGAATTATTAACACATCTATTGGGCATCCACTAACAAATAAGGATCTTGTACACAATGATAAGATATGTGTACCCTGTTATATTGGAAAACTTGATCCTATGCCAGCTTCTGCACAAACTAGTAAAGATTCTCTTGGTTTCTTGGAACGAATCCAAGGAGATATATGTGGCCCTATCTCACCACCATGTGGAACTTTTAAATATTTTTTGGTGATGGTTGATGTTTCGACTAAGTGGTCACAGGTCGATTTGTTGTCTACGAGGAATGCTGCTTTTGCTAAACCCCTCTCTCAAATAATAAGATTGAGAGCACACTATCCAGATTATCTCATTAAGTCTATTCGACTGGATAATGCTGCAGAGTTTACGTCGCGGTCTTTCGACGAATATTGCATGTCTTTAGGTATTGACATAGAACATCCTGTAGCGCATGTTCATACAAAAAATGGCCTTGCAGAGGCATTTATTAAGAATTTACAGAGGATTGCACGAACTTTGGTAATGCGCACCAAACTTCCAATCTCTGCTTGGGGCTATGCAATATTGCACGCAGCTATGTTATTACGATTGAGGCCAACTGCAACCCAACCATATTCTGCGTTACAGTTGGTGTCCGAAAGTACACCAAACGTTTCTCATTTACGCACATTTGGGTGTGCAGTTTATGTGCCGATTGCTCCGCCACAACGGACCAAGATGGGACCTCAACGTAGATTGGGCATTTATGTTGGTTACATATCACCATCTATAATACGATATTTAGAACCCTTGACAGACGATCTCTTTACCGCTCGATTCGCGGACTGCCGTCTTCCCGCCGTTAGGGGGAGGAAAGAACGTTCACACTAACGTTCCTGAAGAACGGCGTGAAGTTGTGTGGAATGAACCCACTGTGTCTCATCAGGATCCCCCTACTTCAGTCAGAGAGTTTGAAGTACGTAGACTCATAGATCTACAGAAAGTAGCCAATAATATGCCAGACTCATTCTCTGACTTAGAAAAAGTGACCATATCTCATATACCAGCTGCAAACGTGCCTGCAAGGATAGATGTCCCAGAAGGACAAAACGTGGAAAGGCCATCAGTCCCTGCTAACCAATCATATCTCCCTGCCCAGAAGAGGGGGAGACCAATTGGATCAAAAGATTCTCATCCCCGGAAGCGGATGAATGCCCAACAGTTGAATGAGGTTAGCAATAGTAATAATGGGATCCCACCCGATCCATCCCATGAAATAGTTCCGGACTATGGATCCGTCTTGGAGACGAAATCGGAGGACGCCTCGACATTAGTATCCATTCCCGAGAATAGAGAAATCTCGGTTAGTTATTCATGCATGAATGAGGTGTGGCATCGGGATGAAATAATCATCAATGATGTGTTTGCTTACACAGTAGCTACTGAAATTGTATCGAGTGATGATATTGAGCCTCGAACAATTGATGAATGTAAATAGAGGGATGATTGGCCGAATTGGGAAAAAGCAATCCAGGCTGAGTTTGACTCATTGGTAAAAAGGGGAGTGTTTGGGCCGGTAGCTCCTACACCTCCTGGAGTTATACCCGTGGGATATAAATGGGTATTCATAAGGAAAAGAAATGAGAAAAACGAAATTATGAGATATAAGGCTCGTCTCGTAGCACAAGGATTTTCTCAGCGACCTGGGATTGACTTTGAGGAGACATATTCTCCTGTTATGGATGTTATTACATTCAGATATCTAGTCAGTTTGGTTGTATCAGAGGAACTGACTATGCAGCTCATGGATGTGGTCACAACTTATCTATATGGGGATCTAGATACGAGTATATATATGAAAGTTCCCGAAGGACTTCGATTACCCGAAGCAATTAGTTCCAGACCACGGAACATGATCTCAGTTAGGTTGAGACGATCACTTTATGGCTTGAAACAATCTGGAAGAATGTGGTATAATCGCCCAAGTGAATACTTGCTCGGAAGGGGATACATGAACAATGATATTTGTCCTTGCGTGTTTATTAAGAAAACATGTTCTGGGTTTGCTGTTGTAGCAGTTTATGTTGATGATATGAATTTGATTGGGACTCCTGAAGAAGTCCGTGAAACAGCCCAACTCCTAAAACATGAGTTTGAGATGAAAGATCTCGGTAGGACTAATTTCTGTCTTGGACTTGAGATAGTACACCGTGCTGATGGAATTTTGGTCCATCAATCTAACTACATCCAGAAGATGTTAAGACGCTTTAATGTGGATAAAACAAAACCATCGAGCACGCCTATGGTAGTCCGATCATTGGATAGGTCGAAGGACCCGTTCCGTCCTGTGCAGGAGGACGAAGAAGTGTTAGCACCTGAAGTGCCGTACCTAAGTGCAATAGGTGCATTATTGTACTTAGCTCAATGTACTCGACCTGATATCGCATTTGCGGTAAATTTGCTAGCAAGGTTTAGCTCAGCACCAACACGCCGCCATTGGAATGGTGTAAAGGCCGTATTTCGTTACCTTAAGGGTTCAATAGACATGAGTTTGTTCTATCCCTATGCTGTTGGTATAAATATAACAATCTGCGTAAATAGTTGAATAAGAATTACACTTACTTGGAAGTAGAAATTAACCGGAAATATGAAGAACGAAAAATCGACTGAGGCTTGCAAAAGCAATGTCCTTAAGACAATATTTCCGGGCTGTCTACGGTGCAACAGTCACTCCCGGTAGTCTCCCAAGATACAACAGTCGGATACTTCGATATTTGCACAAATTCGAAGCCCACGGCGAACTAGAAACGTAGGAACGAAATTTTGACAGAAGAGTTTTAGGAAGATATTCACAAACGTCTTATTATCTCTTATGCAAAACTGATCAGGTTTTGTCTAATTTATAGAAATTTAAGAGTCCTTTTGTGAAAGGATATGTTGTTTTGAAAAGAGTTATTTCATAAATAGATGTGTTGTTTGGAAAGAAACCCATTTATTCCAAACATGCACCTATTTGAAATACCCTAATTATTTTATTCAATTAAAAATTCCAACAATCCCCCACATGAATAAAATTATTCTTCCAACCTCATCTCATGAGACCATATTGTCATAAAATTCTTTTAGGAATAGTACGACATCGGGATAGGTGAAATATTTCATCTTGAACCTTCCCTAGTTAAAGTTTATCGGATTTACTTAGCCAATCAGTGAATTATTTCATCTTGAACTGTCGGCTGTTTGTGTAAACCAAGACAATAAACTTAACACCGTACTAAACACGCGTGTTTCAAGTTCTCGGTTGTGTTCATTTCGGCCCTGAACATTCTCGGGTTCTGCGAGTGCTTTAGAGAATTTAAGCCTTTATAAGAATTCTCAACGAGCCGACCCAGCTCACACTAACATAGGTGACCGCATCTATAAAGAGTATCCTACTATACTCCACTTGTACTTGACAAGATATAGACGTCATTAAAAGCAATAGCTTAACCTTTTTAAACGTCGTAGGTTGCACTTATTGCATCAAAGGAATAGGATGGAGTTAAACTCCTAAGTGCTACATTTGGTTAAGTTACACAGAACTGGTTGGCCTATTGAACTTGGTCCGTGGGATCTCCAGTCGCCAAGTTAGGTTTCCGTATAAGGCAACTTAGTTATCTAGGCTTTAAACCTATTCCCCTCGATGCACATTCAACTCTCACTAGATAAACCTTTATACTAATTGGATCCAATAGGTAATCTTCGGATTTCACAAAATCAATAGAAATTATTCTATTAGAGAGTGAATGTTCTCACGGTATGATGTCTATGACGAATATGTCGAGACTTACCATTATACATAAAGTCATGTGCTCTATGCATTGTTTATTTGATTATCGCAATATAAGGCTGACACAAGTTTCAACCTTACTGGAATATCCTCCAATAAATTATGAAGTCACTCAATTTCTCTCGCTTTATTCAATTTCACAATAGATTCTAGCTATACATAATTGTATGGAAGATTTTTCAAGAAATAATATCTCGTAAGGTGAATACTTAAGCACACGTTGATTTCGACTCATCTTACTCGAAAGTGTAGTATGCATCACTATATCCTTCAAGGATAAATACAAGCATATTTGACTTATAGCTAAATACCCCCACATTTCGAGATATTTATCACTCAATTCTATACATTCCCAATTACTCATAAGGAAAGGTACTTTCTTGTCGAAACTCTAATAAATATGTTACTAGACATATAAAGAGCTTCCTCACACATTATCCGATAAATCCAATTGTAATCGTGTGTATTTTCACTTAAATTATATCAACACCTTTAAAGGTGGCAGTCACTATTTGTAATTTGGAAAATTTCCAAGAAATATCAACACATCCTTAAGTGAACACATAATTACTCACTAATTTTGATTTTTATTAATCAAAATTCTAATTTGTCTCACTATACTCCTCAAAAGTATATTCGAGAATATTCAACTTATGTCACACTATTACATTTGTAAATTAAATTTATCGAGCACTTTTATTCATGTAGTGTGATTGAGATAATGGAATGTCACTTGATTTCAAGTTTTTCTCACCCCCACACTTTGAGATATTTGTAGCTCGATTTGCTACTTTTCCAAAGATAATTTTCCTTGCGCGGAACTATATTATACAAAGTCCCCCCACAAGTTGGTTGATAAAACGAATTCAACCGGGCTTTTGAAAACCGATTTTACGATTTGATTGATCTCATTAATGAGCCACAATTTATGTCCATCTACTCAGATTTTTGAACATATATATATATATATATATATATATATATATATATATATATATATATATATATATATATATATATATATATTTAAATTCACAAGTACTTAAATATAAATACTTTAAACTACTATTTCCACAAAATAGTAAATAGCCACTTTGAAATCAAAGTTTACGATTACACACATGTAAACAAAATTTATTACATGTATATCCTCTATCATTTAGCATATGATTTAAAAATTATAAATCAAAAGTGGACAACAGATATACATTCACACAAACATAATATATGCACATGTTTTGGTCTTGTAAAACCAAGGAATGATCCACTAACATTTGACAAAAGTTATTCATATATATGCACATTAGTTTTGAAACAAATCTAAATGAATGCAGTAAATGAGTCAGATTAAAATTCTTCACAAAGAATTCCACGTAGACGTACTGTCTTTTGAACCGACGCATTGTTATATAATTGGTTGAAAACACGAGTTTTTTTCAACTCAAAAGTTTGAATAATCACATAGATACAGTAATTTACTATTTACACAATCATTTAAAAACACATTGTGCATGAAGAAATTTATAGCAATAATAATTATATGCCACGGCATAAAATGACAACCCACACGGAGTAATTAATTTATCTACGCAGATATAAGTAATGAAATCTCCAAACACAAAATTTATGTTGCCACGATAGCTTTAGAATAAAAAATGTTTCCACCAAAGCATATAAAATATTTGATTAAACTAATGGTTGCACCCAAATTTTTGCACGTTCACTTGAAATGAAGCGTTGTATTTGACAGATAGCTCCTCAAAACATACCCTTGTTTCTCGTGCAGATAATGCATATAGAAGATAGCCTCAGAAATTATATATGGCATGAAAACGAGAAACATATTCATAAACATAATATCATCTAAATAGATATTTTAAACATTTGTAGAAAAACATAAATTATTCCTAATGATATGCCTAATTGGGCCAACCCAATGGGCCTACAATTTCTTTACCTACTGGGCTACGAGCCCAATATCGAAGACTAATATCACCGAGGCCCAAACACCTTCAAGTAAGGCTTGGGCCCAACAAAGCAAACCCAACCCAATAAACGACATATAAATAGAGGTTTTACTCATTTTATTAAGGTACGTCCTATTAACTGAGCAATACTATAATACGTATTCTCTGGACTATTTCTATGATCAGCACGTCTGATTTGAGCGTCGGAGGGGTTTCCGCCGGATCAACCCCCGGCTTAGTTCATGTGTTCTATGATCGCAGGTACCTCAGGATCATCAAGTTGTCAAGCTACTGATCTGCTTTGCTCTCCCAGCTCATTTTCTACACCACCCTATGTGAGCTATATTTTAGCATCATCATTTTGGCGCCGTCTGTGGGAACGATGCAAACCAGATCACGTAGCTAATCAAGATCCTTCTGAGGCGTCAGCTCGGAGAGAAAATAACACAGCTAATCAAGATCCTCCTGAGGCGTCACCTCGGAGAAAAATAACACAGCTAATCAAGATCCTCCTGAGGCGTCAGCTCAGAGAGAAAATAAACACAGCTAATCAAGATCCTCCTGAGGCGTCAGCTCGGAGAGAAAATGACACAGTTAATCAAGATCCTCCTGAGGCGTCAGCTCGGAGAGAAAATGACACAGCTAATCAAGATCCTCCTGAGGCGTCAGCTCGGAGAGAAAATGACACAGCTAATAACCTCCCAGTCCGTGGAGGATCTGGCATGCCACCTCATCCACGTGCCGCGGAGCCAGCTCCTCCACGTGCTGCAGATCCACCTCGCGAGGTTCAGGTGATCCCCCCTCGGGACCCACCACTCGCCAATCCACCACTCCCTGCTCCTCGAATGGTTCAAATAACCGAGGATGCGCTTCAACGCATGATAGAAGAAGCTTCAACTCGCGCTGCCACAGAGGCCGTGACCCAATATATCGCCACGATGGGAGCAAATGCTCCCAACGCGATACCAGCACCTGCTCCACATGTGGAGCCACCTATGGCACCACCGCCATCGACTCTCTGGGGGCTTACATCGCCCCCAAAACATTTCGCTCGCCAAGGGTTATCGACTCCCTGGGGGCTTACATCTGCCCCCAAAATATTTCGCTCGCCAAGGGTTATCGACTCCCTGGGGGCTTACATCTGCCCCCAAAATATTTCGCTCGCCAAGGGTTATCGACTCCCTGGGGGCTTACATCGCCCCCAAAATATTTCGTTCGCCAAGGGTTATCGACTCCCTGGGGGCTTACATCTGCCCCCAAAATATTTCGTTCGCCAAGGGTTATCGACTCCCTGGGGGTTCACAGTGCCCCCAAAACTTTTCATTCGCCATGGGTCATCGACTCTCTCTGGGGGTCTACTTTCGCCCCCCCTCGAACGGTTCAGATAACCGAAGAGGACCTTCAACATATGATCGCCGAACCTTCAACAAGATCAACTTCTACTTACTTCTCGAACGGTTCAGATAACCGAAGAAGACCTTCAGCGTAGGATCACGGAAGATTCAACTCGTGCTGCCACTGAATCAGTGGCACCATATATCGCCAAGGTTGGGCATCTCACCCCAGTGGTTCGTGATCGCCTCATCATAAATGGTCGGCTATCCCATCCTAAAGTTGGGCATCTCATCTCAAGAGTGGTACATCCACTTACCTTTCAACCCCAAGGGGTTTCACATCCCATCAAGTGTTTCACGTCCCTACTTCAAAAACAGAAAAAAGGGTCGGACGCGCATGAGCGAACCAATGGCACAACCGTGCGCATCCACCTCAGACCATAGGTCTCGAGCGCCTCATCCTACAGTGGGCAGTTATCCCCATCCTAAGGTTGGGCATCACCCTTACCTTTCAACCCCAAGTGGGTTCACATCACATCTCAAGAGACGAGTATAAACAAAAAATAGAACATCCCCAAGTGGGTGCACATCCTATCTCAAGGAACGAGGATAATCTCCCTACTCAAAAAATAGAACATCCCCAAGTGGGTGCACATCTCATCTCAAGGGACGAGGATAATCTCCCTACTCAAAAAATAGAACATCCCCAAGGGGGTGAACATCAACCAACTAAAAAAAAAAAAAAAAACAGAAGACTCGCGCGTGCGCAGCACGCGCGCGTGGCGAACACGCGCCTGACGCGCGCGCGTGTTGTGCACGCGCGCGTCAAACAAAAAAAAAAAAAAAAATCTCACAAGCGCGCGTACCTCCCAATCCCTCATTGGAGTGCGCGCTCCCATCCAATTGATCGCAACTTTTACTACTCTCCACCAAATTGCGCGTAGATTTCACCTCGCTTCACCAAATCGCGCGAGAATTTCAACGCGCTCCACCAAATTGCGCGAGCTCTCCAGCGCGCCTCACCATATCGCGCAAGCTCTCAAACGGACGAATAAAAATTATTATTTCTCCACACCACGCCAAAATGAGCGAGTTGGCTCCTCGTGGGAGTCCACTCGCTCAATCCTACAACCCGTTGCGAGGCAACTCCCACGAGGAACCAACTCCCTCGGATCTCAACACCACAGCGTGACAACTCCTACGAGGAGACCACTCGCTCCGTCCTATAACCCGTTGCGAGGCAACTCCCACGAGGAGCCAACTCCCTCGGGTCTACGAAACCACAGCGAGATAACTCCCACGAGGAGACCACTCGCTCGACACTACAACCCGCAGCGAGACAACTCCCACGAGGAGCTAACTCGCTCGACACTACAAATTTGTTGCAAGACAACTCCCACGTGCAACCACCTCACTCGATAAATATTACTCACCGCGAGACAACTCCCATGAGGAGATAACTCGCCCGAAATTCACTATATAATCACAAGCTCAAGTTAGCACGATTACAACCCTAGAAGCACTTAGAGACATTATGAGAATCTATATAGTCTGGCCAGCTTGATTACTCAAATTTATCTACTTGTTTTCGATGTGTCATTCATTAAAACGTGGCCACGGTCCAAACATACTTAAGACCCACGAGGTCTAACAAGGGGCACGACCCCCATAAAAAAAATCTTGAGAGTCTGATCCCCTCCTCAAGTACATCACGCACAAGGCTATATGTAAACACATATAAGCAACGCGTCAAAACATTGACAATGTCGAAAAATAACAACTCCCACGAGGAGAATACTAGCTCCGTGCTACTACATTATCGTGAGACAACTTCCACGAGGACGTAACTCGATCAACTCGATTACCCCAGAGACAACTCCCACGAGGAGATTACTTGATCCGTGCTACTACATTATCGCGAGACAACTCCCACGAGGAGATAACTCGATCAACACTATTACCCCGCGACAAGACAACTCCCACGAGGAGATAATTCGCTACTACATCGTCGCGGGACAAAACCGACGACTCAATTAACTTACATCGCGACAACCTTGTCGCGCTATGCGCCAACGCGCATTCACGCCCCTCCGACACACGCTCCAACGCGTTTTCGCATACCATTAGGCCACACGCCAACGATCGACTTCTACAATTTTTACTCTCGACACGATCTGAGACCCATCACAACATGGCCCCCACATCGACTCGAGAGTGGGGGGCTTAATGATATGCCTAATTGGGCCAACCCAATGGGCCTACAATTTCTTTACCTACTGGGCTACGAGCCCAATATCGAAGACTAATATCACCGAGGCCCAAACACCTTCAAGTAAGGCTTGGGCCCAACAAAGCAAACCCAACCCAATAAACGACATATAAATAGAGGTTTTACTCATTTTATTAAGGTACGTCCTATTAACTGAGCAATACTATAATACGTATTCTCTGGACTATTTCTATGATCAGCACGTCTGATTTGAGCGTCGGAGGGGTTTCCGCCGGATCAACCCCCGGCTTAGTTCATGTGTTCTATGATCGCAGGTACCTCAGGATCATCAAGTTGTCAAGCTACTGATCTGCTTTGCTCTCCCAGCTCATTTTCTACACCACCCTATGTGAGCTATATTTTAGCATCATCAATTCCGAATGAAACAATTTAGCCTACTTACAAGACATTTTTATACTTCACATATATCCACAAATGTACAACACATTAGAAATTAGAATAAACTAACAGCACACAGATTTCAATCATAATTGAACATATATCAACGTTATGTTTCCACGAAGTTTTATCTCTATTATATTTTAATATATCAATGTATGCACGCATATATGAATTTGAAAATAATCTCCGCGTTGTGTTTTAAATAGAGGCAAATATTCTCATTTGAGAACACATTTTGGATTACGCAGATTTTTATATATAACACAAATAAAAAAAAAATTATTGTCTTAAGATTGTTGGTATAAATATAACAATCTGCGTAAATAGTTGAATAAGAATTACACTTACTTGGAAGTAGAAATTAACCGGAAATATGAAGAACGAAAAATCGACCGAGGCTTGCAAAAGCAATGTCCTTAAGACAATATTTTCGGGCTGTCTACGGTGCAACAGTCACTCCCGGTAGTCTCCCAAGATACAACAGTCGGATACTTCGATATTTGCACAAATTCGAAGCCCACGGCGAACTAGAAACGTAGGAACGAAATTTTGACAGAAGAGTTTTAGGAAGATATTCACAAACGTCTTATTATCTCTTATGCAAAACTGATCAGGTTTTGTCTAATTTATAGAAATTTAAGAGTCCTTTTGTGAAAGGATATGTTGTTTTGAAAAGAGTTATTTCATAAATAGATGTGTTGTTTGGAAAGAAACCCATTCATTCCAAACATGCACCTATTTGAAATACCCTAATTATTTTATTCAATTAAAAATTCCAACATATGCATCATTAAAGGATGCAAAGCTTGTGGGTTATGCTGACGCTGGGTATCTGTCAGACCCACACAAAGCTCGTTCCCAAACTGGATATGTGTTTACCATTGGTAACACAACTGTGTCTTGGAGGTCTACAAAACAGACCTTAGTTGCCACCTCATCGAATCATGCAGAGATTTTAGCACTTCACGAGGCGCAGTGCGTGAATGTACATGGCTTAGAGCCATGAATGGGCATATTCGAGATTCCTGTGGATTGGCTACCACAGAAGATCCTACGATCATATTCGAGGATAATGCAGCGTGCATTGAGCAAATGAAGACGGGCTTCATTAAAGGTGACAACACCAAGCATATAGCTCCAAAGTTTTTCTTCAATCAGCAACAACAAGAGCTCAAACAAATAATGATCCAGCAGATCAGAAGTCAGGATAATTGCACTGATTTATTTACCAAGTCATTACCTAAAGTAACTTTTGAAAAGCATCTTAAGGCTATTGGCCTACGTAGATTATCTGAGCTCGCTCCCTTATAGACATCAGGGGGAGTTAACTTGAGGGGGAGTACCCTGTAGGTACTCAGTATCCAGAAGATACCTAGATGCCCTGTTGTACTCTTTTTCCTTTTTGCGGGATTTATTTTCCCACAGGGTTTTTGGTTACATGCTAAGGTTTTAACGAGGCTACAACAAAAAGTACATATTAGGACACTTCAATAGGGACACTTTATTTTAAATGCCCCTCAAATTTATTATATTAGGACAGTTAAGAAATTGTGTCCCAATTAAAAACTTATTGGGACACTGCGCAGTTTTATCTCAATTTAATTTTAAATATTTTTATTTATTGGCAGACGGTTCTCTTTATTCTATATTTTCCCCAACCCTAGCCCCTTTCAATCTATTCACCGTTCACTCCCCTTTTCAGCACTCAACACAGAGAGTTGTTTTCCCTCTCAAGCTTTCACGCCACCATGAGTTCTCGGATGAAGAAGGGGAGTACCCTTTTGAAGGTAATATTCTTTCTTCTTTCTTTTTCATTTAAGGCGATTTATTATTATTGTAGTGGTAATTTTTATTAAAATTGTTTATCCCATTCAAAAAATTAAACCCCTAATCCTATTATTTGTAACTGTAAAGTTGAATATGTATTTGCATATATACATTGAAAAACGAAATCGAAATACCGGGGAAATTGGTTCTACAACAATTATCTCTGATTGGGGGGTTTTTGGTCGCGATGATAAGTTTTTATTTTTATTATATTTGTTTTTGTGCAGGACAAGCTAAACCTCAAATTGATTTATTGGGTTGGTGTTCTGGATTGTGAAGTACAAAGTCTGTATCCTTATTTTCTTCCTCTGTAAATGTCCTATTTTTTAAGTGTGCTTCTTCACATTTGATTTAGGGAGAACTTCATGAAGGGTTGGAGCTTGGTGTAAGGTTTTCCGAATTCTGATGGTGGATTTAACAAAGTCGTACTCTATATTGTATATTCGGAAGAGAATAAGAATCTATCTGAAAAATATCAAAAACTGAACAGTCAAGATAATCCAGGTATTGAATTATCTGTTGTACTCAATGCCTTGAAAGATGTTCGTGATCATTTAGTGTTACTCAGTAGTTTGTTAAACTTGCTCGTTTGTCTCTATGTTCTATGAATTATATGTTCTGCGAGAGCACAATTTTGAGGCTTTTCACTAAGACTATAAACACTGCAAGAGATAATTAAGTATTTATATTTGCTTTTTTTTTTTTTATCACCTTAATGATCTTGTTTGCAATATTGAGTTGAGTTATCTTCCCTTTTCTTTTGTCTATTTTTTTTAGCAGGTCGCAAGGGTAAACCTCAAATTGATTTGTTTTGTAAGAGTTCTTGGTTTATGTGTTATCAAGCAAGAAGTGTTCTTCATTTCTTTCATCTATAATTGTCCCGATTTTCTAGAATGTATTTTTTTATTCTTTTTAATATTTGATCATAGAAAATTCGTTAAGGGAGAAAGATGATAGATTGGCGAATGTTAAGAATGGCCTGATAAAGAACTTCAAGGATTGGAAACTTGAAGAGAATAACAAGTTATCCGAGAAATACGAACAAAACCTTCAATGAAGACAATCCAGGTGTTATTTTTTTTTCAATTTTAGTTTTTGGCAATGTAAATCTATGTGTTGTATGTTCTTTAGGGGCAATATGCTATTAGTGACGAGACAAGAAATTCGATTAGAGTTTTATTAATCTTCTTTCATGCCTTGTTCATATTCTTCTGTGTTAATTTTTGTTTCTCTTTGAAGTGCATGTCTATATATTTTTTAAGCTTTTCTGAGTTTTTGGCTCTTATGAATGTTAAAAATACTATTTGAGAGATTTTATGTTTTGTATTTGTGGATGTTATTACTGATAGTAATAATAGTATTGTACTTATAACTTGATTTCTTGCTACTAATTGATGTATATTATTGTGCATTCATGCAGATTCATGCAGGTTATTTTGGATGACGAGATTAATTGTTGATGCCGGCTAAAAAACGATGAGAGCTAAATTTATGCCACTGGATTTTATTCAAGACATTTTCTCATTATTTTTTAGAAAACTAGTGTTAAGTTCTAGATGTGATAATTTTGTATTTTAAGACATGATTTGATTATTGAGAGATTCATGGTAGCAAAGTGTTACGTGATTAAATACAGTTGAAAATTGTGATGAATGAAAATTGAGAATGTTTCTTTTATTTGATTTTTTATTTATAATTTTATTGTGTATGTAATTTTAGTATAGAAATATTGTAGAAACAAATACAATATTTAAATTTTAATGGCAAAATGATTTTGTGCAAAAAATGTCATATTTTCATAGGGCATATATTTGTGTCTCCAAAATACTCTAATGGGACACAAATAATTATCTCGAGAACAAAGATTTATTGGGGCATATTATAAGTGTCCCACGATCTATTGCGACACGCAACTATGCGACATATATCTTATTTGCCCCTAAAAGTATAAGTGTCCCAAAATGGTATATATTGGGACACTAACATGTGTCCTAATAAATGATTTTTGCTGTAGTGAGGCAATATATGCTGATTGGAAAGATTGTGCGTTGTACTCTTTTTCCTAACCGAGGTTGTTTTTTCCCACTGGGTTTTATTACTCGGAAGGTTTTAATGAGGCGACATGAAATGCACAATAGTGGTTTTGATAGGAATCCCCAAGGGGGAGTGTTGTAAATAATATGTGTGTGTGGGGTTTCCTAACATAACCACCCAACTCCCCACTAGATCACTAACCTACCCCATGTCTTCCCATTATGTGTTAGTGGTAGAGTAACCTCTTTTGTAACTTCTCTTGTAACTCCCGGTGGTTTTTCACCTATATAATGGAATTCTCCCTCCCCCATATTTAGTTAATCTCTCTACGGATTTTTGTCTTTGCATTCTCTCTGTATCTTTTATTACTGTTGTCATACTTTATTTTCCACAATCATCAAACCGAAGAGCAATATCATTAGGGCGATTTACAACAAAATTAACATTAAATAATAAGATTATGTCAAATAGGAAGAAGGGTATAATCGGGAAATTCTATTAATTTTTATTAATTAAAAATATTTTGGATTTAACTTAAAAATTAAAAAAAAAAATTGGACTCATTGTAATTGAAGGAGGATGAGGCTAATAAAGGGGTTTGTCAAATAATCCCATATATAAAGAAAACCATTAAAAAATAAATAAATAAATAAAGGAAAAATAAAAACTGAAATAGCGACCATATGGGGAGATATTAAGGGGATTTGCATTTATCAGTATAATTTTTTTTTTTTAATTTATTGAAATAATTAATTGGGGCATGCATATAAGGTATTTTGGGTTGATTGGGTTTAACAAATAACAAGTTAAGAATTGGATTTATCAAGTAGAAATTGAAAAGGGGGTTTTATATACATAGAGAGAGACGCGGAGAATAGACACACACGTATGCCTAGGTCTCTAACTTATCAAGACAAATCCCTCTTAGATTCTGTTGAGGTTTTTGATTAATTTTTTATTACTTTCTGGATTTTTAAGATGGTGGCAATACCTCGAGTTGCGGGGTACGAATATGAATACGAATTCTCAATCAAGGAAGAACTAGTTTCAAAGTACAATCACAAATTGATTCATCAACGTCCAAATCTAATCATCGAGATTAGAACCAGCTTCATCATCAACACAATCAACGGTGGAGATGAACTTAATGACTCAGAGCTACTAAATACCGTGATCCATCGTCACGATGGGAATTATTATCTATTCGATCGCATGATTTGTTCAAGATTGAAGGAGTATTGGATGACTAACAATGAAATATTCAAGTTTGTGACTGACGCAACTGAGTTCAGCAAAACGGAGAGCCCGTTTTTGCAGCTAGGCAGCGGGCCCTCAGAGCTGAAAACTTGTTCCCGTATTTTGAGACCCCGTATCCGTTCCATCTTGTTTCTGATCTTGTAGGTTTTTTGCGAGTGCTAAAGAGGACTAGGGTTGGAGATATCGATGGTGGATTCGCAAAATGATAAGTATTTGCGGTATTTGTTCGCGGGGCCCGTTTATAGGGTGTGAAGTATCGGTGGTGAGTACGTGCGGCCATGCATTGCATTCGCACTGCTACGCTCGATGGTTGTTGAATGGCAATAGACTTTGCCCTTCGTGCAGTTCACTAGCATATGATCCTAATTGGAATTATGCGAATTGGAATTATGGTGATGTTTATTGGTATGCACATGAATATGTATAATTAGTCGACCAATATTTTTAATTTATTTATTTCTTAATTTCCAGGAATTGGACCTCAATTTGTCTTGCATGATTATGATTTTTAACTTATATATTTACTTGTCATGATTATGCTTTAATTTGTGCTTTGTAAATGCTATGTGATACTTTAAATACTATTCATAAATTAAAAAAGAAAACGAAAGAAAGAAAATGAGGATGTTTGTTGAGGGCAACTCCCAGGTAATCTTTTGAAGAGATTTGTGTTGAATGGTTTTTTGGGGAAAAGGGGAATGGACCAAATTGCCCCTCATTGGCCGGACCTCTTTTGCAATTGTCGATGCCGGTAGCTAATCGGAGCCAGTATATTTCTCAAATTCCTATTATAAACAAGATTATTCGATTCTTTACTATTCTAGTTTTGGTTATCTGTTGTCTTAATTCACACTTGAATATAATATGCTGAATAATTGCTTATCGAAACTCGAAGTTGTGTTTTTCTTTTTTTCTTTTTTTCTTCTTTTTCTTTTTCTCGGCAGCAAATGAATAGACCTTTTTAATGTCTTCTCAATCTCGTGTACATCGTAGCAAATGTGATTGATTAAGAAAACAAAATTGTATTTGCTTCTTAGGAACTCAGCAAAATGCTGATCTCTCTCTCTCTCTCTCTCTCTCTCTCTCTCTCTCTCTCTCTCTCTCTCTCTCTCACACACACACACACACAATCAGATTGCTGGAAAACTTAATAAAATAATTAGAGATATGGATGTTTTTTGAACTTGGTAAACAATTGAGCAGGACCTTTGGCGATGCAGAGACGAAGAACAAGTATCATCGGTCGGATTCCAAATTTACTTTCACATTATG
>NW_012195017.1:61281-118031 GCF_000504015.1 Erythranthe guttata | reverse complement strand
TAATTCACCTCTCTCTTAGGCATATATTTTCGTTCTAATATCTTACGTAGAAAATCAATCACAATTAGTTTTCAAAAATGATTATACAACATTGGGGGGGAGAAACGAGATATTATACGAAATGGACTCATTTGCGAATTATGTGCAGACAAAGACAGTGGTTTTACCCTTCGAACTCAACTCCTATATATGCCCGTCCGATAGACTTGCTATTTGTTTTTTTGTTTGATGATGTACTGTTAAGTGTATATTTTTACACTTTATCGTATCTTTTTATTTGAGCTTTTGGTGTAATTTAACGATAATTGGTGCTTAAAAAGTTGATTTATTGTATTTTAGGTACAAATTGAAGAATTGGAAAAGTATGGGGTCAAAACTGTAATTTTGGAGAAAATATGGGCCAAAAGTGAAAAAAATCAAAATTCTGAAGAAACAAGGCTCGGACCCCCGTCCCTGTTTTAGTGCAAATTATGGGACCCCCGTCCGAGACTCCGAAATTGCGCAGTAAAGGGATTTTAATTGCACAAGGAAACTGCCTTCTTCCCCAAGTTCTTCACCCTATATAAGATCAATCCAAGCACACAATTAAGGATCTTTTGACACAATTTCAAGAGCAACAAAGCAATAACGAAGACGAAGAATTCGAAGACTTCAAGCATAGATTTATCGTCTATGATTTATTTTATTTGCGTTTTTGCTTTAATCATGCGTAGCTAAATTACTTGTTTCTAGGATTTTATTTGGAACCCTATGTGGGATTTATGAACCCTTTTCTATGATTTTATGCAAGTTTTAATTCCGGATTATTTCTTCTACTTGTTTTATTAAGTTCATGAAACTGACCACTTTATGTGCTTTTATGTTATTGTTAAACGCATGAATCGGAAGATCGGGTTAATAATTAGAACTGTGGTAGAAGAGCCTTTGTGGTATTAACATAGGAATATAGTTAATCTCTTAGGTAGCCATTATTGAGATTTGTGCTTAATGCTGTGTTCTAGAATTAATTGCATAGGAATATAGTAATTGAATCTAGAGTATTAGAATCGTAATACACGCGGAAGCGGGTTATGATTATTTTAGCATCTCAGGTTAATAATCCGGGTTAATTGCTTGCATAATTGAAGAAATTGGGGGAGTAATAATCACATAGGGGGAAGAATAAAATCCTAGGCTCGCTTATCTTGATTAAATCTTCGTTTTATTTGCTTTCTTGTTTCTACTTGCTTTTTAATTTAGTTTAATTCAGTTAATTCTCTCTAAAGTCGACTGTGTAGGGTGGGCTTGATAATAATTGCTAGAATTTAGCGTCTAGGATTAAGTAATTAAATATTCCCTGTGGGTTCGATATCCGGACTTAATTGTCCACTATATTACTTGTACGATACGTGCACTTGCGTGTAGGTTTTCGACCAACAAGTTTTTGGCGCCGTTGCCGGTGAATATTTTAATTATTTATTTTAGTCTAGCTCTAGATTTGAACAATTTTCACGATTCACCCATTTAATTTTTGTTTTATTTTATTTTTTGTTTTAGGTATTGTGTATGCGTAGGAGACTCGATCTTGCTAGAGAACCGTTTGATCCCGAAATCGAACGTACCTTTCGAGCCGCTAGGAGACTTCAACGCGAAAACAATATAATGGAGAACGAAGAACGCAGGGCCGCAGGCAATTTACTCGAGGCCAACGGAAACCAAGTCCAAGACCCTCCCCCTCAACTTCCAGCACAGCCAGCAGTTCGTCCACGGGCACTTCAAGACTACATAATCCCAACTCTAGACGGATTCCGCCCGAGCATCCAATATCCACCCATTGAGGCGCACAATTTTGAGATCAAGCAAGGCCTTTTGACGATGCTCCACAATAACGGGCTATTTAGTGGGTTGGCAGGTGAAGATCCCCATCTTCACATTGTCAATTTTCTAGATACTTGTAATTCCCACCGTCAAAACGGCGTTTCCCAAGAGGCGCTTCAATTAATTCTCTTCAAGCACTCCCTACAAGGAAGAGCTCGCCAGTGGTTGATGTCCCAAGCCCCCCACTCTATCTCGTCGTGGCCTCAACTCCTCAACCTTTTCATGAAAGTCTATAGCTCACCCGAGAAGGACGAGAGAATCCGACGAGAAATTCACAATTTTGTCCAAGAGCAAGGCGAGCAATTATACGAGGCATGGGAGAGATTTAAAACTCTTTTACGGCAGTGTCCAACACATGGAGTCGAACAATGGCGGCAAATCCACATCTTTTACCAAGGGATTAACGAGAATGCACGAATCGTCTTAGATGCATCAACCGGAGGTAATTTTATGAGTCAACCAATACCCGATGCGTTTATCATGTTGGATCAAAGAGCTCAAAATCGGTTTGCCAAGTCAAGCGAAAGGACGGTGAGTGGAGCCAAGAAAGTTCCCGGAGTGTTGGAGTTAGATGCAATTACGGCCCTTCAAGCTCAAGTGACCCAAATTGCTCAACAAAATCAACTCCTTCTACAACACATCAAAGCAAATCCACCACAACAAGTCCAAGCCGTTGATTCTCCATGTTGTGAAATTTGCGGTGGAAATCACTACACGCTCCAATGCCAACAAGATGTGGAGTCGCTCAACTACGTCAACAATGCGCCTCGCCAATTCCAAAATCAAGGGTGGAGATCACAAGGGCAATATGGAGGAAATCAACAAGGCCAAGGGTATCAAAGACCTCAAGGTCAATTTCAAAATCAAGCCCCTCCTCAACAAAGCTATCAAGGCAATAATCCACCAGCCCAAAAATCAAATACGGATGAGATATTGGCCCAATTCATGACCGCTACCCAAGCCTCGCTGCGGAATTTGGAGAATCAATTCGCTCAATTCGTTGTGAATCAAGAGAAACGTCCGGCGGGAGCATTGCCATCAAATACGGAAGATCCTCGAAAGCAAAAGTTTGAGACGTGCCAATCTATCGATATCAAGATCGAGAAAAAAGAAGAAAGTCAAGTCAAGCCGCAAGTCATTGTAGCCGAATGGGTCGAGCCAATCCCATATCCACAAAGATTGATAACGAAAAAGATCGAGGTCGAGACATGTAAAGCAGTCACCTTGAAGAACGGTAAACAATTGGAGGAAGCCCCACGAAAGGAGAAGAGAAACACGGTAATCGAGAAGCCGAAAGTGAATGAGGAAAAAGAATCAACTCATGAAGAGCCACCATCAACGGTGCCTTCACAAGTCCCCCCAATTCCTTATCCTCAAAAATTTATAAAGAAGAAGCTCGATGTCGAATATCAGAGATTTTTGGACAAGTTGAAGGAAATTCGCATAAATATTCCTTTCATTGAAACACTTCAAAAGATGCCAAAGTGGGTAAAGTTCCTCAAGGATCTCGTGAAGAAAAGTAAGAAATTGCAAGGAAACGAGATGATCCAACTCACGGAGCAAATTAGTGCAATTCTTACTCGGCCTCTTCCACAAAAACTCGGCGATCCAGGTAAGTTTACTATTCCTTGTACTATAGGAGGTAAAAATTTTAGATCGCTCATTGATTTAGGTGCTAGCATTAATTTAATGCCATACTCTACTTTTAAAAATCTTGGGTTAGGAGAAATTGAACCGACGGCTATAACTCTTCAATTAGCCGATAGATCTTTAGTGTACCCAAAAGGTATTTTAGAGAATGTGCTAGTGAAAGTCAACAAATTTATCTTCCCTGTCGATTTTGTTATACTAGATATAGATGAGGATAGGGAGATACCTCTTATCGTAGGGAGGCCATTTTTAGCCATGTCGAAAACTCTCATTGATTGTGCTAGTGGTGATCTTACAATGACTGTGCATGATCAAACAATCAAATTCAATGTTTTTAGTCATGTGATAATAATGATTGTTTTGCTATTGAGCTTATGGATTTTACAAATAATGAAAAGTTTGATGTTTCGATCTTGGACAATGGGAAAGCATCTTTGAGTGCAGGAGATGATGGCGGAAACGGGAATCGGACGGAGCAAGTTTATTTCATGGACTCACTTTTAAATCCTCCGAGAGAAAGTCATGCGAGTCGAGGTCTTAACGACGATGAGAATGCAAGGAAGATGTTGCCACCCAAAGGCTCGAGCAAGTCACGAGAGAAGGATGAGTCAAGCTATGGTGGTCGTAAGGAGAAAATCAAAAAGGAATTGCACAAAGGACAATTGGTGTTATTGTGCAAATCCCGTCTTTGGTTATTTCCAAGGAAGCGCAAATCAAAGTGGTCGCGGCCGTTTATTGTCCAAGAAATTCTTCCTCACGAGGTGGTCAAAATAAAGGAGCGTGATTCAAATCGTACGTTCAACGTGAAGCGGAGCCGGCTCAAACCGTATTGGGAAGCGAGTAAAGCATGCCAAGTGACCTCGGTCACTTTTGCTTGAAGAGAAAGAAGCAACGTCCGGCTGAAGACTTTAAACTTAGCGCTTCTCGGGAGGCAACCCGAGTTTTATTGTTTTTCGTATTTTTCTTTAATTTTTCGTTTCGTTTTTAATATCATAAGCATGCATTCTAATTTATTATTTGAATTTTACTTTTCAGGGTCGAAAACGTGATCGAGGGTCGAGTCGGCCGTCCGCGAAAAAAAAAAAAAAAAAAAATTGTGCAGCACTGTATTTGGGACGGCCGTCCCAAAATATACCTTAAAAATGGGACGGCCGTCCCACAACCAGAAGGGAACCAGTAGCCTTGGACGGCCGTCCGAGTTTTAGCCTTAAAACCGGGACGGCCGTCCCCAAACCAGTGAGGGCAGACCAATTCTCGGACGGCCGTCCGAGAATTAGGCAAAATCTTGGGACGGCCGTCCGACCTCAATAGGGGGCGTTTAAATTTTCAAAAAATAGATTTTCTCCCCCATTATTTCTTAAACCCTCCTCTTTCGTTCTCTCTAACTCCCCCACACGAATTTTCGAATTTTTGAATTTCTCGTCCAAAAATTCCTCAATTTCACACACATAATTCACTCACGCACTCTCCAATTCTTTTTTTGTGTTGGTATTGACAGGGAGGCTTGAGAATCGAACCAAATTCTTCAAAATCTACTCTTTCAAGGCACGTCCACAAGGTGTTCGACAATTTGCCTCAACCAAATTTGGAGGTCGATTCTTGTCCAATTCTTACCACATCAATTCCAAACATTCTCCCAACTATGTCGTCCAACAAAAGAGCATGAGCGTGAGAGAGCAAGGGAGGAGCACCCTACTTACACCGGCTACGACTAAATCAGGTGTTTTCTATCCTTAAACTTTGTGCTAATTTCGTTGAGGGCAACGAAAATTTTAAGTTTGGGGGTGAAAAACATATTATTTTGTGCTTATTTGTTTTAGTTTGCTTGCATTAGGTTTTAGTCGTTTTTATTGTTTTTCTCGTTTTTCCGGAAAAAAAAAAAAATAAATAAATAAATTGCTTGAGTCGAATGCATCAATGATTTATGATGATGAGAGATGATCAATGTTTGATGATGAGATTGCTTGTTTTGTGTGATAAGGATTTGATGTTTGTTTAGCTTTCGATTCAACGGGACTTAGAAGCGAATTATTGCTAGGAATCACATTTTGTGCATTGATTTGGTTGAATGTTTTGTATTTTAAATTTGGAATTAATTTGTGCTAGATCATGCTATGTTCGGTTTTAGAACTCACCTTAGGAAATTTATGATACGAAGTATTGAGTAGTGAGTGATTTGGGATATGATTTGGGCCTTCTTTGAACCGTTTGAGCCTTCCAAGCCGACCCTTTTTATCGAAATTATCCTTAGAACCTTGATTTGAGCCTCGGAGAAAAGGTGTTCTTTCTTTTAGCCAATGTGTAAGGTAGAATAGGTGGAGATTCTTGAAAATTACCCCTTGGAGTTCAGTCAAAATTTTTTTATAAGGTCCTTCTTCTTCTTCAAAAAAAAAAAAAAAGGAAAAGAAAAAAAAAGAGATAAATATATATGCTTATATATATATATATATATATATATATATATATATATATATATATATATATATATATATATATATAAGGACTAGTTGTTGAATTGTTTTGAAGGCTCGATCCATTGTCTTAAGAGCAAAAGTGGAGACTTTTGAACTCTTAAGAATCGAGTTTATTAAAGTCCTTAAAGGTGAATTCATTGTTTCAAACGCCTATCTTTCAAATTTTGGCGTAATCACCTCAATTCAAGAATAATAGCCACATATACCCATATTTCCTACCTCGAACCAAAGAGCCTAACAATTGGAAGCCACAAAGCCCCAATGATCCCAATAGCTTAATGTTCGATATTAGTAGAGTAGAATAATTTGGTGAGTATTTGGAGTCAAGCATATGCATGTAAGTATAAATTCTTTCTATCTTTAATTTGCAAATATTGGATGCTTGAAGCAATTGTATGAATTGTGGTTTTTGGTAATGGTGAATGACTAAGTGTTGTTGAATTTTGAGCTTGCGAATGCCAAATAATTGTCATTACAATTACAAGTTCTGAAAACGTGAAGTTGATCATTGATCTATGTGATGAGATGTTATCGTTGAGTTATTTGCTTATTGGTAGATTTTGCTTGAGAACAAGCAAAAGTTCAAGTTTGGGGGTGTGTTAAGTGTATATTTTTACACTTTATCGTATCTTTTTATTTGAGCTTTTGGTGTGTTTTAACGATAATTGGTGCTTAAAAAGTTGATTTATTGTATTTTAGGTACAAATTGAAGAATTGGAAAAGTATGGGGTCAAAACTACAATTTTGGAGGAAATATGGGCCAAAAGTGAAAAAAATCAAAATTCTGAAGAAACAAGGCTCGGACCCCGTCCCTGTTTTAGTGCAAATTATGGGACCCCCGTCCGAGACTCCGAAATTGCGCAGTAAAGGGATTTTAATTGCACAAGGAAACTGCCTTCTTCCCCAAGTTCTTCACCCTATATAAGACCAATCCAAGCACACAATTAAGGATCTTTTGACACAATTTCAAGAGCAACAAAGCAATAACGAAGACGAAGAATTCGAAGACTTCAAGCATAGATTTATCGTCTATGATTTATTTTATTTGCGTTTTTGCTTTAATCATGCGTAGCTAAATTACTTGTTTCTAGGATTTTATTTGGAACCCTATGTGGGATTTATGAACCCTTTTCTATGATTTTATGCAAGTTTTAATTCCGGATTATTTCTTCTACTTGTTTTATTAAGTTCATGAAACTGGCCACTTTATGTGCTTTTATGTTATTGTTAATCGCATGAATCGGAAGATCGGGTTAATAATTAGAACTGTGGTAGAAGAGCCTTTGTGTGGTATTAACATAAGAATATAGTTAATCTCTTAGGTAGCCATTATTGAGATTTGTGCTTAATGCTGTGTTCTACAATTAATTGCATAGGAATATAGTAATTGAATCTAGAGTATTAGAATCGTAATACACGCGGAAGCGGGTTATGATTATTTTAGCATCTCAGGTTAATAATCCTGGTTAATTGCTTGCATAATTGAAGGAATTGGGGGAGTAATAATCACATAGGGGGAAGAATAAAATCCTAGGCTCGCTTATCTTGATTAAATCTTCGTTTTATTTGCTTTCTTGTTTCTACTTGCTTTTTAATTTAGTTTAATTCAGTTAATTCTCTCTAAAGTCGACTGTGTAGGGTGGGCTTGATAATAATTGCTAGAATTTAGCGTCTAGGATTAAGTAATTCAATATTCCCTGTGGGTTCGATATCCGGACTTAATTGTCCACTATATTACTTGTACGATACGTGCACTTGCGTGTAGGTTTTCGACCAACATGTACCAAATTTACTTTCACATTATGATTGTATAGCAAAAGGTTTTTGAAACAAACGAATGAGATTTTTTTAAGAATACGAACATATAATCAGAATATCATACTGCATGGGTAAAAGTCGGACCGAACAAATCATAATTAGTCTTTTTTGGAATTATTTTTTTTCTTCTAGTACAAAACTACTTCCAACCAATTCCAAAAAAAATTGAAATCTATAAAATTCCCTCGGATTCCAAAAGTTTCTATATTTTCATACTTTCAGAAATTTTGGAAATCAATGGAAATCATTATGTAGGGGTGAAAGTCGGACCGAACAAATCATAATTAGTCTTTTTTGGATTTCTTTTTTCCTTCTAGTACAATACTACTTCCAACTAATTCCAAAAAAAATGAAATCTATAAAATTCCCTCGGATTCCAAAAGTTTCTATATTTTCATACTTTCAGAAATTTTGGAAATCAATGGACACGGAAACAGAGATACACCGAAATGGGGAAACGGACACGGGGAAACGTCATGTCGCAAAAATGGGGATACGAAAACTTGGGGGAAACGTGTAAATATTAGAAGTACAGGGGTATATGTATAAATATGCCATATAAACATATATAAATTCTTTTTATATATATATTTTAAGAGAATTTGCTATTGAAACATGTTTCTAATTTTTCAAAAATTGCAAAACAGTCCATAAGGTGTCCGACTGATGTCTGGCTGACAAATACGTTAAGAAGTTAAAGTTTCTGTGCTACATAGATGGATAGAGAAAATAAACTACTACTTTTTATGAGTGAAAAATGACAGAGGTAAATGCTCTATAAACCGCTCATAAATTAAAAAAAAAGTAATTGTTGGGTGCTAAATACCAACACGCAAGTGTACGTATCGCAAACAAGTAGTAAAGTAGACTCGTGAGAGTCGGATGTCGATCCCACAGGGAATACGCAAATTATTTAATCCTAAGTACCAAATCTTAACAATTACGATTTTTATCCAGCCTACGCAAGTTTGTCAAATTAATTAACTAAATAAATTAAACTAATTAAGAAAGCAATTAAACACGAGAAAATATCAATATAAAACGGATCTAGGATTTTATCTTCCCCCTATGCGACAATTCTTCACCCAATTAATTTCCTATCATGCAAGTTATTATTCCCGATTATTAACCCAAGACACGAAATTACTCATAACCAGTTGTCGCTGCGTTATAAGCCTATTATTCATAAAAGATTCACTATATGTCTATGCAAACCTAGTACAAATAAAGCATTAAATAACAAGTCTCGTAAACGGCTACCTAAGGTATTATCTGTATGTCTACGATAATACATGCAATCAACACACGCATTCGGTGAAAAACTACTCGAAGGCTCTTCTATCCCTGTTCTAATTATTAAAACGATCTGTCAATCAATTCTAACAATAACAAATAGCAACATAAATTAGCTACGTTCATGCGCTAAATAAGATCAAGATAGAAGAAATAATCGAAGAATTAAACTTGCATAAAAGTAGAAAAATAGGTTTGAATCACCACATAGGGTTCCAATAAAATCCTAGAATAAAAACTTAGCTACTCATGTTCGCTACGAAAAACATAATAAAAATACGAAAAATCATAAAAGCTATAAATAAAAATCAAAGAGGAGAACTAGGATGAAGATTCGTCAAGTCTTCGTCTTCGTTCTTGTGCTCCTTGATCGCGTGTAGAAAGATGAAGAATAAAAACTAAGATAAACGATAAAAAGGTAAAAGATAAAAGATAATCCTAATTGTGTGCTTGTGGCCTTTAAATAGGGTGCAAAACTATAATAGGGCGGGTTTCCTTGTGTAATTAAAATTCCTTCACTGCGCCATCACGACCATCCGGACGGCCGTGTGAGATTTATGCCTAAAATCCGCACGGCCGTGCGGTCTTTAATTCTTCAGAAATCTGGTTTTTTTCACTTTTGGCCCACTTTTTCTCTGAATTTGCAGTTTTCACCCCAAAAGTTGCCAATTCTTCAATTTGCACCTAAAATACAATTAATAGCCATATTAAGCACCAATTATCGTAAAAACACATCAAAAGCTCCAATTAAAAGGTATAATTAAGTGTATAAATATACACTTAACAGTAATCATACAATTAATATAAATATTGCTTATAGATCAACTTTCGGAAAAAAATTATTAATTTTGAATTTATTTTGAAAATTAAAATCGGAAAGAAAATAATAAATACTTCCAGTTCTATTCATAAAAAAAAATTTGGAGCTTTGGAAATAAGAAAATAGGAAATACATTCCAACTTCCACTCCTAATGACAAACCAACTGAAAGTAACGTAGATGGCGAAAAGACATGTAAACTAGAAACTGAAAGTCGACATAAAAATTACAAAAGACCGTCGATTAAAGTAGCTAAGACAAGCCTAGTAAAACTATTGTAGCGAAACACGCTGCCCAAAAATATGATCAAGTCTAGGATAAAATTAAAGATAAGGGTATATCCCAGTGGAGGATGAGAAGCCAAAGCATAACCGTCGGCTCACCAGGTTCTTTTAAAATAAGTTAAATTTTTTTGCTATTGACTGGTGTTAACTTTTTTTTTTTTCTAGGAAATAACATTTTTTCGAATTTTTTCCCCACCACTGCAGTTGACTGACGTTCTCCGACGTTGAAGTTTTTTTCTTTTTTCTTTTTTCAATTATTTTATTTTTACGCCGTTGACCGGTCAACACAATAAAATTACTGTGAACACAGTTCAATAATCTTACTGTCTTGCAAAATAATATTAATATGTGTTCACAATAATGTTAAATATTATTGTCTTTCTTTTTCAATTTTTTTAAACAACCAACACTATAATATTACTGTGCTAACGGTAATAGCACAGTAATGTTATTGCCTGAGACAATAATTTTGCAGGCCAAAACTGTAATATTAATATTAACATAGCAATATTATAAGCCAAAACAGTAATATTAATACTAACATAGTAATATTATCGTCTTAACAACAATATTAGACAGTAATATTGCAGGCCAATAAAATGATATTAGTGCGTTAACAACAATATTATTGTCTTAGACAGTAATATTGCAGACCAATGCAATAATATTACTGTGTTAACAACAATATTATTGTCTGAGACAAAATATAGCAATCCAACACAGTAATATTATTGTTAACCATTGTTCTAAAAATCGACCGAGGCGGCCGATTAATCGGTTTCTGAGGCGGAGGCGGTCCCAAACCTTTACGATTTTGGTGTAAAGGTTTGAAAAATCAATTTTTGACATGTGAGACAAATTTAGGCGGTCTGAGGCGAGTTCAGGTGGTCCGAGAGGGGTTGAGACGGTCTTAGGTGGTCAAACCTTGGAGGCGGGTTAAACTTTGGTAGTAAAATCGCTCAAAAATCGATTTTTTTTAATTCAAAATAAAAGCTGAGCTTTTAATAAAAAAAATGTGTTTATGCTTTATTTTGTTAATGTTAATTTTTATTATTAAGGAACATAATAATATATGTTTTCAATGTTCAAGAATAAATTTATATTCAAAAGAATTGCATTTTATTTGTATTTTATAAGGGTTTTTATTGTATTATGATCTTATTACGTTATTATAATATATAAGAGCAAATGGCAAAGAGGGACATGACAAATGACTTAAATGGACATTGGTCCACAAAAAAATAGTCTTTCAAATATACTCATGCCCATGTCTTTAGTCTAAAATACCCTGCATAATATATTTTTTTCTCAATTCCATCCATTATACTCTAACTTCCTCAATATTACACATTGACCCGGATTTAAATAATATATCACATTAACCCCCATTTTAGTTATTATTTATTCTTTTTTTCAGAAAATAATTTTTTTCTGATTTTTTTTTTCCGGCCAGATTCCGGCGTTGACGAGGTGATTCTCCGGTGTTGATTTTTTTTTTTTCTCAAATTGTTTTCACAATTACTAGCCAAAATAATATATCACTTTTTTTTCTTAGAATTTTTTTTTTAATATTATTATCTTGGCGGCTAAATTACTGTCTCAGACAATAATTTTACTATTTAGGACAGTAATATTATGAATATTTTTTTCCCAAACAGTAATATACTGTCCCAAACAGTAATATTACTGCATGAGATAGTAATAATACGGTCGGAGACAATAATATTACGGTCAAAGACAACAAAATTACAGGCCAAGACGATAAAATTAATTAATACAATAATATTACTGTCAGATATTAGTGTCTCTCACAGTAATATTACTGTTTCAGATAGTTAAATTACTGTTGAAGACGGTAATTTAGCAGCCAAGACACTAATATTAATTAACATAAGTTTTTTACGAAAAAACAAAATGTGAAGAAAAAAAAAGTCAATTAACAGCTAAATTAGTGTCTTCGACAGTAAAATTACTGTTGGACTCAATAATTTAGCAGCATAGACATTAATATTAATAAAAATATTTTTTTGTAAGAAAAAAAAAAGTCAATTAACAGTTGAATAACTGCTGGAAACAGTAATTTAGCAGCCAAGACAATAATATTAATTAAAATAATTTTTCTAATGGAAAAAAAAGTCAACGTCGGAGACCCCGCGGTCAACGGCGGTTGACCTACCGGAAAAAAAAGTCAACGCCGAAGACCGGCGGCTGACTGGCGGTATCCGACGGTCAGCGACGGCTCACCGGCGCTCTCCGGTGGTGGCGGGTCAAAATTGAAATTATGGTCAAAATTGGTTAATTGGTGAAATTGGGCTAAATTGAGGTGTAAATCATGAAATTGGAGTTGAATTAGGTTTCAAGGAATTGGGGTTAATTTTAGTATATATAAAAGGGTTTTCCTTATTTGCAAATACGTTTGAATGAACTGGAAATATTTGAAAGACAAAAAAGTTGGATGCCCTTTTTTTAATTAAGCGCCCTTGTCATGGGTCTCTTTGCCACTAACCCGATATATAAATGATGGAGATATAACAATATTTAAATATTTTTTTATATATATTTTGAATATTTATATATAATATCTATTTAAATTTTAAAAACCGATTTATTTTTAATTTATTGTCAATTAATCTCCGACGCACCGATTAATCGTGAAGTGGTGCCTAACCGTCTCCGACCCAATTATTATGGCACTCAAAAGTCGGGGAAAACAAAAATCAGTCAACGCCGGAGATCGTCGGTCGACATTGGCGACCGGCAGGAAACGTTTTAGTAAAAAAAGTAAAAAAAAAAAAATTAACGCTAGAGATCGACGATGACGGTTAAAATAGGTTCATTGATAAAATTTAGACTAAATTAATGTTCAAATCATAAAATTGTGGTGAATTATAGTTTGAAGGAGTTAGAAGTAATTTAGGTAAATGTAATAGAATTTTTCTTCCTCTCAAAAAAAATAGAATTTTTCTTAATTACAAATAAGAGTCGACGGGTTAATATATGTACAAAACAAAAAAAATATAATGTCCCGTAATGTAATTTGCAATTCGCCCATAAAACAATCCAAATAAAATAAATTTGAGTCGTGTAGAAATTATCGAATGCAAAGACTAGAAGACTTCACTATTTTCCAGTCAATGAAGCTACGGTTTCCACCCATTTATTCGGTACACTTGTGTGTTGGGGAATAAGTCCTCTTTAGACCAAGACCAAGCCTTCACCTCCCTTTTTTTTTTTTTTTTTTTTTTACGGCACTTTACAAATAAGTTCATCAATGGATATTTATTCATAAATGAGTCTAGACAAAACAAATCTTTAAAAAAAAAGTATACCCATGGTCTAAAGGTTGTAAAAGACTAAAATAGCCCCTCACATTTTAATATGGCTCCAATTTCATCCTTTCATTTAATCTAACCTCAATTTGACTCCAAATTTTATAAATTATTCAATTTTGACTCAAAACACAATTTTATGGACAATTTCGTCCTTCGTCGCCGTTGACCGCTTTTTTTTCCTTACCGATTTTTCCGCCGCCGGTTTCTGGCGTTGACTTTTTCAAATTTTTTTTTATTTTTTTTCTTTAACATCTTTTTGCCCCCGTTTAAACATCAATATTTGGGAGAAGCATCTTACGTATTGGGAATACGTATCTATACAGATAGATCTAGGAAGATGATAGACTTATCCCAAACCATGTACATAAACACCGTCATGAAACGGTTAAGCATGGAAGAATCCAAGAAGGGATTCTTGCCAATGTCCCATGGGGTTCGTCTCTTGAAATCCATGCGTTGTCACACACCTAGTGAAACCGAGGAGATGAAAAGGACACCATATTCTTCTGCCATATGAAGCATGATGTATGGCATGCTATGTACAAGACAAGATATTGCGCATGCTATGAGTGTTACAAGCAGATATCAGTCTTACCCCATTCCAGCTCACTAGAAGGCTGTGAAAGATATCCTCAAGTACTTACGAAGGACTAAGGATATATTTTTGTGCCGAGTTGAAATTAGATGGCTTTTCGACGCTAGTTTCAATTGGATGTGGATATCTCAAAGTCGAACTCGAGATTTATATTCATGTTTAATGGTGGTGTCGTGTATTGGAAGAGTTCCAAGCAAAGCACGACGGCGATTCCACTGACGAAGCTGAGTATATTGCTGCGTCCGAAGCTGCAAAAGAAGAGATTGGGATAAGGAAATTCATTGAAGAGTTGGGTGTTGTTCCTAATTCTAATGATCCAATACCGTTGTACTACGATAACACCGGAGTCGTGGCGCAAGCTAAGGAACCGAGATCTCATCAGAATTCTAAGCATATTATGAGCAAATATCATGTGATCCGAGAGATCATTGATAGATGTGAAGTCAAGATAGAACGAGACACCTTGGAAGAGAACGTAGCAGCATGAGCTGAAGCCTCCGCAATCATGTGTTGGAGGGCCTCTTCGGTTATCTGAACCATTCGAGGAACGGGGATTGGTGGATCCTGCGAGGGATTTATCTAGACATCACGAGTTGAATCCTGATTACAAGGAGCATTGTCACGTTATCTCCGAGTAGATGACTCAGGGACATCATGTTAGACTAGGTGATCAACAAGACAACTTGTGGCTGTGGTTTTTCATTAATTATTGTAATAAATAATCCTTTTTAGTATTAATGATAAAATACCTTTTGGCATTATATATCTTTGTCCCTTGCATAAGCATAGATATAGTCCTTATAGTTATTAATATTACTTAGATTGATCTATTAGCATCACGAGATATTTACTTAAGTATTATAACTGTTAAATTGTGTTCCTAGTCGAAGGGTTACGCCACCAATGAGGATATTGGCCTTGCCCACTAAGAGACTAGCACTTAGTGTATGTGTATTGCGTCTCATTGGTAAACGGTATTGTGATATCAGCATACATAAGTGGGTGCTCGTAAGTTAATGAGTTCACTGAACTCCCTCATCCTAGAAATCTCTAAGTGGTTCTCAATAATCGAGTAGAGATCTCTATGATATAGTTGTACACCATTAGTCCTTAAGACGTAGACATCAGCGTGACTTCACTAGAGGACCAGCTATATCATGACCTGTCCCTGAATTCCACCGAGGACCGCCCCAAGGGACAGTGTTCGTGCAGTCCGAAATCTAGTAGGAGGTATGTGCATTGTAGTCGGGGATTCGATCGCTAGAATAGTCTTGGATGTCCTATGTGTTCTCATAGTTTGTAATCTTTAAGTCTCTGGCCAGAGCTGACTAAGTGATGATTAGGGAATATGATTCTCTAAGCCATGCACGTACCGATTACAACACTTAGAACGATCGCACAGTTATTGAACTCTAAAGTAGGTCTCGATGAATCAATACGTCTAGTTCAATCGGGACATATGTATCGAAGGGATTGTACTGTACGTTAACTATATCACACGGTTCGTGCACGCACTTCATTTGTATCTAGGGAATCATGATGCGTAGTTGCTAGACGCCAATCTTGATTCGTTGGGCGATTAAGTTGAAATGAGCTTCATCTTAATTATAACGCTAGGGACGAGTTTAAACCAAAAAGAGTTGTGGGCCCACGGCTAGCTTACACATGAACCATCGAGGGTCACATTGCTTGTGTACTCGAGTTCTTTGAATAAATAGTCAAAGATAAAAATGTTTAATCTTTGTATAGTTGGAAGTCGATAAGATTGAGTCCAACATTCATAATCGGGAATTATGAATGAGAATAAGAAAAAGAAAGACCTAAGCGATTATCTTAGCAAACTTTCTAAATTGGGAAGTTTCCAAATTTAACAGGTCCACTAAATTAGGGTTTCCAGTTTTAGAAATTGGGAATCGAGAATTGGCATTCTTAGTGATGAGAAGTTTTCGATGATTCCGAAAATGTAATTATTATAATTTTGTAATCATTGGTTTATGAGAAACGAGCGAAGAAAAACTAACGGACTTAAGTTGTTGGGCCAGGTCCAATTTAAGCCCGTTAGGGCTTATATATAAGACACTACAAATACAAGATTTATAGGTCTTGTACACAAGTGATGAAACCCTATCCGCCTCAACCATAGTCCGCTTCCATCTCAGCCACTCCGCCGCCGCCAGAAATCGGGGCCCACGCGCCATTTGTTTTGGGTAGCTTTTTCCATTTAGTTATTCTTATGTTTTATTTTGAATTTTGCCTGTCTAGTGCCACGCAGTTGAATTTGGTATACGAGGTGAAATCCGAGAGTAGGAAGACAAAGGAGTCGAACTGCGGAAACACCGTCGTTGGACCCCCATCGTACGTGCCCTTAGGCGCCGCCCCGAAGACAGCGCGTGAATCGCACCCGCCGTCGCTGCCCCATGCGTCCGTCGCCACCGCTTCTCCCGACTCCACAGATTGGTTTCCGTGGTAGTTTGCATCAATTCCGACAGATCGCCTCACGCTTCAAGAGGTACTTTTCGGGTTTGATTTTATGAACTAGTATTAATTTAATTTGATTAAATTATTTGTTTATATATGCAATATTTTTTTGCTTGAATGATTTTGTGAATTTTTGTATGCATGATTTCTGATTTACTGCGAGCATGCTACGTGATTTTCTTAGAGAATTAATCATATGCATGTTTGTTTATAATTTGCGCTAGAAGCATTAAGGTAAGCAATTAATTGTTATTATCGAGTACGTGTTTATATGACTAAATTCATTTTTTCATATATTTTTTTTTTGTTTTCCTTAAATAAGTGAGGTAGGATGAGTTAGGAGAGAAAAGTGGATCACTGGATCACGAGCTAGATGGTTATGAGACACCTGCGAACATAGAACACGTGAACTAGGCCGGGGGTTGATCCGGCGGAAACCCCTTTGACGCTCAAGTCAGACATGCGGATAGTGAAGTAGTTGAGAGAATACGAATTGTAGTATTTCTCATCTAATAGGAAGTACCTTTAATAAATGAATTAAATCGTTGTTTATACCTTGTCGATTGGGATGAGGTTAATTTGTTGGGCCCATACCTTATTTGAAGGTGATTTGGCTTTCGTAATAGTGTTATTCTAACTCGGGCTCGTGGCCCAGTAGGTTGAGAAATTTGTAGGCTTATTGAGCTGGCCTTATTAGGCATATCCTCACACGGCCGTGCCAGATATTGAAGCTTACTGTCCAATTTTCGCAGTTGGCACGGCCGTGCCAAATATGGCATATTTCTGATACAGTCGTGCCTAGTCACTTTCATCTTTCGATTGTTTTCTTCCGTTTTATTCTGCTTTTGACCCCTTTTTGCCCGTTTCATCCTTGAAACTCCCGAATCTCTCTATCTAAAATACAACAAACCAATATTCAAACACAATAAATTCGATAAAAGTTCATAAAAATCCTCGTAAGAAAGTATATATTGAGTGTAAAATCTACACTCAACAATATTGATATTTGTATCGCTATTGGTTTTAGTATTGGTATTGGAATTGATATTTGTATTGGTATTAGTATTGGTATTGGTCTTAGTATTGGTATTGGTATTGATATTGGAATTGATATTGGTATTGGTATTTGTATTGACGTTGAAATTAGTCGGGCGACTAATACATTTAGCAATGTTATCTACAGGAAAGTTTTTCATCTAATGTAAATGAAGTTTACAAAAATTGTATATTGTGATTAAATAAACATTTATTTTTGGTATATTGCAATTTAAAAACACATTTATAATATCTTTTACAATGTTAAGTTTATTTTCACTTTATGATAATCTAAATACAGACCAACATGAAACTTTTTTATTAAGATAATTTAATATAAATTATATTTAGTTTGTACCCTTTTAGGTGATTTATGTTTTAGTAAATGTGCATTATTGATTTAATTGAAGCAATTAAAAATGTGCATTTTACCCACAGGGTATGAAGAGGGTGTTTGACTAAGCTTATAAGATGTTAAAAATAGCTTATAAGATATTTAAAAGCTTATAAGGTCTTAAAAAATGTTTGGTAATATTTTAGAAAATAAATCTTAATTTTCTTTTAAAATGAACTATTAGAGACGAAATAAAAACAGTTCCCTCATAAATTAAGGGTTGTTTTGCACTTTGCCCACCAAACAAAAAAACATTTACACGGATTTACCTAAACTCATTAATTTGTTGCACGGTGCCCGTAAACTCAATTTTTCTGCAATTTTCGACAGAATATTAAATTATGTGCGTTGCACATGAGATTTACAGGGGTAAATTCGTCCATTCACTTGCATTCTATATATAAAATATAAATTAATTATTAAAACAAAACAAAAAAAAAGAAAAGAAAAGGAAAATTCAAGCTCAGATTTGAGCAACAACCGGTTCGTTGGCGGGTTTCTGACAGTAGTGCTTTCTTTGCCGTCTCTGAAATTCTTGGATCTCCGGTTCAATGAATTTGAAGAGGGTGTTCTGTCGCAAGTTTTTGATGAGGATTTGACGCCATTTTTCTCAACGACAATAAGTTCCAGTTGGACATACCGGAGAATTTGAGGAAGTCGCCGGTGTCGGTTTTGGTTTTGGCGAACAACAATCTCGGGGGGTGTATTCCAGGGAGTATTGAAAAGATGGGGAAGATGCTTAACAAGTTGATTATGATGAACAACAGTTTGACGGGGTGCTTGCCGCCAGAGATTGGGCTGTTGAAGGAGCTGACGGGGTTTGATGTGAGCTTAAATAATTTATAGGGCTATTGCCGACGGTGATTAGCCGTATGAGGAGCATGGAGCAGCTGAATGTGGCACACAACCGACTTACTGAGGAGGTGACCGCCGCCGTGTGCCAGCTGCCGCAGCTGGAGAATAGTACTTACTCGTATCAATATCAAGATCAATATCTTTAACATTCTCAATATGAGTATCTATATGTGTATCAATATGAGTATCAATATCAAAATCGGTATCAGAATCAATGTCAGTATTAGTTTTAATATCAGTATCAATATCAATATCAATATTAGTATCGATATCAACATTAGTATTAGTATCTGTATAAGTATATGTATTAGTATTAGTATTAGTATCAGTATAAGCATCGATATCAATTTGAGTATCAATATTAGTATCAGTATTAGTATAAGATTAGTATCGAATATCGATATCAATATTAGTATGAATATCAATATTACTATCAGTATTATAACTATGTGTCACATTAAAGACTCGAGTGTATTGATCGAAATAGTTGTAACATTTGTATCCGATGACATATCATATTTTTATGGGCAAATTACCAAAATCCCCCTGAGGTAAGCCTAAATAACGAAAATCCCCCCCATGTTCTCGTAATTACGAAAACCCCCCTGAGGTATGCAGACGTCTTACAAATCGCTCTAACGGTGTTAGACTCGATAGAATCTTTTTGATTCTCCCGAATATTCCTCCGATAATACCAATTTTGCCCTTGTACACGAAATTAACCTTAGGGGGGTAATTGTAAGCATTTTATTTAATGAGGGGTCATTATGAATGTACAAAATACTTATTTTTCTTAAATTAAACCCAAATATAATCAATCATTATGAATGTACAATGTATTTTTATTGGATTAAAAAAATCAATGAATGAGATTTCAAAATTTAATTATTTTTTATATATAAAATTAAATATTTTACAATTCGAGAAATACAACCATGCATCATTCAAGCTGAAAGCATAAATCCGTATGAATACTCCTCTGGATAAATAAAATCAATTAAAATATATAAATAAAAAAATATATAAGTGTCTGCAAAATACTTATTTTTCTTAAATTAAACCCAAATATAATCAATCATTATGAATGTACAATGTATTTTTATTGGACTAAAAAAAATCAATGAATGAGATTTCAAAATTTAATTATTTTTTATATATAAAATTAAATATTTTACAATTCGAGAAATACAACCATGCATCATTCAAGCTAAAAGCATAAATCCGTATGAATACTCCTCTGGATAAATAAAATCAATTAAAATATATAAATAAAAAAAATAAAAAATTATAATATCAAATTATCAATACAAATTACAAAGTAATAAATAAATTTATAAAAGCAATAAATCATCAACTGAAAGGGATGTCAGGGGGGATTTTCGTTATTTAGGCTTACCTCAGGGGGGTTTTGGTAATTTGCCCTTTATTTTTTACATATTTAACAGAAGGATATAATAGACATTTCACGTTTTCGGTTAAATAAATTCGGTCAACCGTTAGTCAAGGGGGGTTTTCGTAATTACGAGAACATGGGGGGGATTTTCGTTATTTAGGCTTACCTCAGGGGGTTTTGGTAATTTGCCCTATTTTTATTATCACATTTTCCATGTTTAATATTATTGTCATTTTTTTTGTGTTACTAGGTACTAAAATCAAACAGAATGATTTTTTTCTTATTATGTCATATATATATATATATATATATATATATATATATATCAAATATTGAAAGTTTTTAGTAAATTATTTTATCTGAAATGTGTTTTTTTTAGAATCATCCCCGTACATCGCAAGAATGAAGTACTGGTCTTTGAAGTAAATTCAAATAAATAAAAGAATAAATTGCACTTCACCCCCATATATTCGATATTCCCAATTTCAGCACTCTCCTCAAAAGTTAATAAAGAGAGCGCCTCCTTTCAAAATATTAGGTTGCCAGCAGTAGCCAAAAGTTCGTCTGAGTTTCACCAAAATAAGATATTTTGATTGTTTTAAAAGGGCAAATCCGTCATTTAACTTAGTTAACCCAACCATCCTCAAATCGACGACTTCTTCGACCCTACACTGGATGGTCTTGTGCAGCTATGTGGACTTTTTTATATTTTATAATATAGTCTCTCACTTGGGTTAACCTGTAGGGATTTTAGAAAATGGTTAATGGCAAATAGGTCCATGACAAGGGCTCTTAAATAAAAATGGGATATCCAACGTTTTTGTTTTTCAAATAATTTCAGCTCATTCAAACTTTTTGCAAATAAGGAAAACTCTTTATATATACCAAAATTACCCTCAATTCCTTGAAACCTAACTCAACTCCAATTTCATGATTTACACCCAATTTAGCTCAATTTCATCAATAACCAACTTTGACCATTAGTCCAATTTTGACTCGCCACCACTAGAGACCGCCGGTCTCCGGCGTTGACTTTTTGTTTTTTTTTTTTAATTTATTTTTTTCTTCAAAACAGTTATTTTAAATAATATTACTGTCTTGACTGCTAATTTACTGTCTCCAACAGTAATTTAAGTGTCGGAGACAATAATTTAACTGTTAATTGACATTTCTTTTTTTTTTTCCTTAAAAAATCATTTTAATTAATATTATTGTTTTGGCTGCTAAATTATTGTGTCCAACAGTAATTGAACTGTCTGAGACAGTAATATTATTGAGATAGTAATTGTATTGTATTAATTAATATTATTGTTTTGGCCTGCAATTTTGTTGTATTTGACCGTAATATTACTGTCTCATGCAATTTTATTACTCTTTGGGGCACTAATATTAGTAATATTACTGTTCGGGAAAGTAATATACATAATATTACTGTCCAAATCAGTAATATTACTGTTTTAGACAGTAATTTTACTGTTTGAGACGGTAAAACCTTTTTGGTTGCCAAGATAAGATAATTCTCCTTGTAAAATAATAAGTTTATTGTTTTATAAGATTTGTGTTATGAATTTTTGAATTCGGTCAGAGGTTTGATACCACTTAATGAGCGCTTAATGGAAACCAAATCTTAATGAATAAAAAAAAGTTAGGAAATAAAAAAAAGTAAACACCGTTGACCGAAGGTCAATGTTTGCCTGACCAGCGGTCAAAATTGGGGATAAACTTGGGTTAGGGGTCAATATAAGTGAATTTTCGTATTTATGATATGGTTTTACTTATTAACAAGTGTTGACAACTTGGTTTGATGTCTCTTTACGACTTAAATGGGTGTATATGAATTTATTCCCATTATTTTGGATGAAAGTTGGAACAAAATTTTCAAATTACGCGATTTTGATAAAAAAAAACAAGGGTTTATTAGGGATAACCCCCTTGTTCATATTTTCTAATGAGGTAGATCCAATTAATTTTTTCCTTTTTGAGATACACCCAAATTTGCCAACTTGGCAAAATATATTATGTAATTTCCCTTTAATACCCCTTTTTTATTTTGTTTTATTTTTGAACGGTATTTACTTCCTTAACTACGTGATATGAGATTGCTGATACGTTGCCTAAAATCACGGAATAAAATTACGTGAGTATATTGGCGGTTTCTATCAAATCTTGTACAACCGGTTTTGAAGAATTTATCCAGCGTTTCATCGTTTTCCATCGGATTTGAAGATAGGTTCGGATTTCATCGTTTTCATCGTTTTTCATCATTTTCCATCGTTTTCATCGTTTTCAATCGGGTTCGGATTTGAACCGGTTTTGAAGAATTTATCCAGCGTTTCATCGTTTTTCATCGTTTTCCATCGTTTTTTCACCGGCGTGGAAATAGGTTCGGATTTGAGCGTTCATCGTTGTCCGTTAGAAGAGGATGATGTTTGTTTGGAAGAGGATTGACAGAGTTAGAAGAGGATGGTTCACGCAGATCGGACCAGAGTTGTTTTATATGAGCTTCGTAGTTGGTTTATGCAATAATCGGAATAATTGTCCGCTGTGGTCGAGTTCATGTTTTTTATCCCGATCGATAGTTGGTTTATTTGTTTATAACAGACGATTTAAGTGTGCTGGGTAGTACATTAAAATATAGTTCGTAGTCTTTTTTAATTTAGCGTATGGATTTTGCATTTTAAGTTTATTTTTGATGATATTAATGTATTGTCATTCAAATGTATTTGCAGTCTATTGAATCATTTTTTTGTATTCTGCATTTTTAATTTTGTTTCATGATTTTAGGTTTTTTCGATGGCGAATTTCGTACGGATTTTGTTGAGGTTTGGTGGGTTGGTTGCTATAAAGAGGTGTTTACGATGTAATGGCTCGGTAACTTCGGTTAAGTGTTAAACCGTTGTAATACAGTAGTATACTATTATGAATACCGCATGATACTACCATTATCATTTTATTATACTATTATGAGATTATTAATGTACTAGAGTTTTTTAACTCGACATATTGGTTTGATTGTGTTATGATGTGTTTTATGTATTTTATCAAAACCCTAGATTGAAATTATGAGATTATTAATGTACTATTTTATTGGTTATGTTGGAATAATTTACGTTGGTGTTGTTCTCAATGTTCTTGTCATTTCAGTGGTATATTGTTTGTAACACAATTTCATATCACTACTATAACCGTAATATACTATCATAGCAGATTAATCTACTATATTGAAATTATTAATATACTATGTGGTTGAATAATACGGGATCCATAGTCGATTAACGAGATCCATAGTCGAATTAGATCAATAAGATAGTCTATTACACGATATAAGGAAAATTACCCTAATTGATTAGTATTTCAAACAAACATATTATTCAGTTTCCATATATATTATTATTTTTTCATATATATTATTATTTACCCTAATCGTTTTCATATAATAAGGAAGATTACCCTAATTGATTAGTATTTCAAACAAACATATTATTCAGTTTCCATATATATTATTATTTTTCCAATAGTCAATTAACTAAACCCATAGTCGAATTAGATACATGGGATAGTCTATTAAAAGATATGAGATAGTCTATTAATTTTAAAACACAAATCCGCCGCCGTCACTTCTCAAATCTAGGGTTTTGATGATTCTTCGGCCCATAGTCGATTAACGAGATCCATAGTAAAATTATACCAGTGGGATAGTCTATTAAATGATATGGGATAGTATATTAATACAGATGTAATTCGACTATGCATCTCATTAATCAACTATGGGCCGAGGAATTATCAAAACCCTAGATTTGAGTAATCCTAGATTTGAGTAACCCTAGATTGGAGCAGTGACGGTGACGACGGCCAACGACGATATCACTTCTGGTGGATGTCCTGCTCATCAATTGTTGCAATATCACTGATTTAGTGCTCGAATTCGGTATGCGATTATAACAGATCTGCAATTACACAAACGTGATAGTCGATTTAGCCAAAACATATCAACAAATCGATGGATGATAGCGATTCAGCGAGTGGCGACGACGTACCTACGGAGGCTTGGTCAGAGTGCAGAAAAATCGCCGATCCACGGCCGTGCAAATTTCTGGTTTTGGGAGGTTTTGCAGTTTTTTTGATAGTGGGTTTGTGGTGATAGTGTTTTAACGGGAAAATAGGGAGAGATTTGATATTATTTCAAAAGGTAAAGTAACGGGATTTGTGGGATTTGATTGAGGGTAATTATGTAATATAGAAAAAATTGGGTTTTTATCAAAATGACAAATTTAAGTTTGGGTCTACCCCTATTATTTGAATGTTTAAGGGGGTTATATCTAATTGACCCAAAAAACAAATCCTAATTTGGAACGGTTTTCTTCGTTCGTATTTTCAAAATTCTGATTTTTGATTTTTTGGGAACGCAATCAGAATTGTATATAATATTTGTTTTTTTTTTTTTGCAAAAACGACCTGTGTGTAATCTTGAATTGTCGAAAAAACCCTCATGTTAAAAAATTTAGGAAGAACCCCCTGTGGAAATTAGTCAAAGTCAATAAGGTTCCTACAAGCTCATCGTGCGCTACACTCGTGATATATGCGACTGGGGGTGCATTTTTGGACCTGAAAAGACCTAAATACCTTCTATACTAGAAATTCCAAAAATTACAAATTGATCCTGAAATTTTCATAAGCCCCAAAATGAAGTTTTTAAAATTTTCAATTCAGTCCTTGACATTTTCAATAAAGCCCTCTTCAACCTCAAGATGGGGGCCTTTCCTTCCCAAATTCAAACACACGCAATTATCACCGAGCATGAAAAGTACACCACGAGAATTACACAATACCACAAATCACGCACGTATTCGAGGTACAACCTCTAGAAATTAACCATAAGCCTAGAAATAAAGAATGAAATGAAAATTCGCGAGCTTGGCTTCTTTCCTACTGAAATGGTTCGATATTCACTTGATTAAGTACTTTGAATCAAGCAAGCAAATCCTTGAGGATCTGGGTAAGAATTGAACCCTCGAATAAGCTTCGATGGAATGCTTTTCTTAACTGATTCACACATGCAAAAACAAGAGAGTGTTGGATCCATTGGTTTTGTAAATATGAGGAGAGGAACTGTAAGATTAGGAGGTAGGTATTAGCACCGAGCACATACCTACCGAATCCAATCTTCTTCTTTTCTTGGAATGGGTTTGCAAAGCCGAGCAGACCAGCCCAATTGCCAAATTGCCAAATTGCCAAATTGACAAATTTGAATTGAAAATGTAGAAAACCTTATTTTGGAGCTTATTTGTTGGAATTAATGCACTTTCTAGAAGTGTATTCACATGCATGTAAAATGTATGATAGGATACATGAATAGGCAAATACATGAATACGTAGATACATGTATATCTAGGATTCATGATGAATATATTTATTATGATGCATGTACTACTTATGCCTAGATTAGTATAAATAGGTGTAAGATTGTATTTGTAATTCAACATGTATTAGCAAGAGTAAAATATGTAGGAGATACGTACTCCTCAATTATTTCCTTGTTAATCTTGTTCATATACTTCCGCAATATATCTAACATGGTATCAGAGCCCGGTTGATCATATTTAACTGGGGCGTTAAAAAAAAAGAAAAAAAAAAGAAAGGGAACACGAATCCCTGCCTTCGAAAAAAAATCGTTCAATCAGTTGATCACGCATTCAATTGATTGAAGATTGAAGAAAAAAAAACTTAAAGGGAATACGTATCCCAAATCAAATCAAGAAGGAGATTTCATGGCAAGTTCCAGAATCCCTCGTGAATCAAGAAGGAGTTTTCAATGGCAAGTTCCATAACTCCCTCAACAACCTTTTCCCATCTTTGCCGGAAAAATTCAGCAAAGATTGAGTAGAAAGAGCGAAGAAACTTCGACGAGGAGTTGTGAAGTAAAAAAATCCCCCATGTAGTATTTGCAAGTCAAAACACTTGGAGAAGGATGGCAACCACAACGGCAAACCCCAATGCACGACATTTGGAGAAGTATTGTCGATCAAAAAAAAAAACAACACCAAGAAAATTACTTCGAAGAATATTTGTTTTTTTGCTAGTCAATTTCCAGAAGAAGAAGAAAACTGCAAATTCGAAGAATCTTGGAGCTGAAGAAGAAAGCACATTAAGGAGGAGTGTTGGAATTAATGCACTTTCTAGAAGTGTATTCACATGCATGTACAATGTATGATAGGATACATGAATAGGCAAATACATGAATACGTAGATACATGTATATCTAGGATTCATGATGAATATATTTATTATGATGCATGTACTACTTATGCCTAGATTAGTATAAATAGGTGTAAGATTGTATTTGTAATTCAACATGTATTAGCAAGAGTAAAATATGTAGGAGATTCGTACTCCTCAATTATTTCCTTGTTAATCTTGTTCATATACTTCCGCAATATATCTAACATTATTTTCAAAATTTCTAACTTAAATGGCATTTGAGTCTTTTCGGGTCAAAAAACCAACCCCGCAGTAGCATTTTTGGCGAGAGTATCATAAGATCAAATCGTAGGAGCCATATTGATTTTGACTAACTTTAATTGGGGGTTATTCTTGCTAATTTCTGAGAGGCTATTTGAGATAAACCCTCATTCAATTTCCTAAGAGGGATAAATCCAATTTTTAATCACTAACCAAAAAGCGTGGTCGCAAGCAAATTATTACAATTGCTAAAGATGATGGATGATACACTAACCACCTGTCCAAAGGAAGTCGGTACTATTGCTACATAATATTTTGGAACGCTATTTAAAGCTAGTGAGTACTACCTTGATGAGTGTTGGGGATCGTGCATGTACACGCAGCGGAATTTAAATTTTTTAGATCAAACTAGTTTCGATTACATGCATAAACTAATCACATAGTCAACGTACCTTAACGCTTCCGCCATACATATGGTAATTATCGATTTTATTAAAAACATGTAAAACCGAAAAAGTATAAAACATGCTTGTTCATCATATCACAAAATCGAAACACGTAATCACATATTACTCATGCTTGTAAATTAAAAATCATACAAACATGTTCGGATCAAATTTACGAAAGTTCCGATTTAATTACCTCTTCTAGCGTGAGATTTCGACGAATCGAAATCCAAACTCAAACACGTACAAGCTGCGTTATACCACTCCAAGGGGCTGCAGGAACACCACCAAATGGCAGTTGGTCCAAAGGTGAGGCGACGGCGGCGCGTGGCAGTCAGTGGCGGCGGCGCGTGGGCGGTGCAGCGACGGCGTGGCAATTCCGTCGGGGCAGCAGCTCCTCTCCAATTAGGTTTCACCTCGAATAAACGGATCTCCCCCTACTGTAGCACTAGATACAAAGGGGTTAGATAACAAGGGAAATACGATAGAGAAAGGAGAGGGAAAACCGGCGGTTTCTGGCGGCGGGGCAGCGGCGGCCGAGAGGCTGGACGGCTAGGGTTTCGGGGTGTAAAAATATGATCTCAAACTCTTGTTTGAGGTCTATTTATACTAGGGTTTTCAACCCTTGTGGGTTTAAGTCATTGGGCTTGACCCACTGATGCATTAAGCCCATTCCCTCGTCGGCCTCGTTTCTAACAAACGATCGTTCACAAAATTATAACAAAATTATATTTGTGACGAGCTCAAAGTCCTCGTCGATACGAGTGCCTCTTCGAAATTTCCAATTTCCAAAATTGGAAACTTCCACTTCAGTGGACCTGCTAAATCGGGAAACTTCTCAATTTAGAAAGTTCACTAAATTCCGCATGTCTCTCTTTCTATATGTTTATTCCGATTCGCAATCCACAATTACGAATCTTGGATTCAATCATATCGACATCCAATCGTTCAAAGATTAACATATTAATCTATGCTTGTTGTTATCAAGGATCTATATTACACGAGAAGTGTGACCCTCAATGGTTCAGGTGTACGCTAGCCGTGGGCTCACAACTCTTTGTGATTCGAACAACGCATTGTTCTTATACGAACTCCTCCCAAGAGTCCCGATTAGAGTAAAACTCATTTTACCTAATCCCCGATCAAATCGGTGCCCAACGAATCAAGATTGGCGTCTAGCAACTACGCATCGTGATTCCCTAGATACAAGTGAAGTGCCAGCAAGAACCTTATGATATAGTTAGCGTACAGTACGATCCCTTCGCAGCACATGTCCCGATTGAACTAGAGGCATTGGTTCACCGAGACCTCTTATAAAGTTCAATAACCGTGCGAACGTTCTAGGTGTTATAAATCCGGTCGTGTGTGACTTAGGGAAACACATTTCCCTAATCACCCCACTATCAACTCTGGCCAGAGATTCCTTGGATTATAAACCGTCAGAACACACAGGACATCCATGACTACTCAAGCGCTCGAATCCCCTACTACAATGCACAGACTTCACACTAGATTTCGGATTGCACGAACGTTGGCCCTTGGAGTTGTCCGCTGTGGGACTCAGGGACGTCGTATCTCTAGTGAAGTCACGGTGATGTCTGGGTCTTAAGGACTAATGGTGTACAACTATATCTTAGAAACCTATTACTCGATGAATGAGAACCACTTATAGATTTCTAGGGCGAGGGAGTTCAGTGAACTCATCTAGTATGAGCACCCACTCAAGTATGCCGATGTCACAACACCGAGGACTGATGAGACGCAGTACACATACACTAAGTGCTAGTCTCAAAAGGGAAAGGCCGGTATCCTCATTATTGGCGTAACCCATCGACTAGGAACAAGGTTTAACAGTTACATTACATTGCTGAGTTATCTCACGATTCTACTAGATCAACTCACAGTAATAGAGTAACTCGTTAGGACTATATCTATGTTGCTTGCATGGGATAAGAGATATAGAATGCCAAATGAAATATTTTATTATTACGAACGAAAAATGATTGTTTTATTACAAGGAAAAAGAGAAAGACCACAGCCACAAGTTGGCTTGTTGGTCACCTACTCTAACAATGAGAACTTATTTGCGCACGTCCCAGTTGGTATCACTAGAGCTATGAACTCCAACTTACGAGTGATTTTCGTCTCATCAGCTTTTGGGGAATTTCAGAGGGAAGAGTATCTCCAAAACATTGGGGTCTAGATTGGCTACAATTTTACCGGTTATAATTGACGAGGAACAAGCGGGCTTGTTCAAGGCCGGAGCATTACTACACATGTTGATAGGGGTAACATTGTGGTCAAGCTTGATCATATGTCAAAAGCATATGACCGATTGGAGTGGTGGTTTCTTCTTCTGAGGGCTTTGCATACTTTTGGCTTCTCTCATCAAGTCATTGATTTGATTTATCGGAATATTTGTGACATATGGTACGCATTCAGAATAAAGGGAGAGAAGGTGGGCAAATTTCGTTCATTTCGCCATTGTTGATTGTGCTAGCTCAGTAAATTCTAACATTTAACTTGAAGAAGCAGGTTGACGATAATATTATACATACGTACAAAATGGGGAGAAATGAAATGGGGATTACGCACTTATTCTATGCGGATGATGTGCTTCTATTTACTAACGGGTCTGCCCGATCTCTGCGTGCATTGATGAATCTGTTCGGGCGATATTAACAATCGTCCGGGCAACTTGTTCATCGAGGTAAAAGCAGGTTATACCTGGGAAAAGTGGCTAGCCTCAATCAAGTTAATATTGAAGCAATCACATGAATTCGACAGATGGTTCAGTTATGGTCTCCGTTGGTCCAGGATGTTACGCAATTTACGGCAGTGCGTACATCGACTTGTTTTTCGGTTCTGCATGAGATATGGAAAGGCCGATGCCGGACTGTTTTCGAGGGGAAGAGGATGTCTGCTGGATCGATTATTAGCACAGTCAAATATCGTCCTCAATTATTAGATTTCAACAATCAGTCGAAGAAGAAATCTAACAATAGGGAAGTTACTATAGGGCTAGTAGTGGTGGCGGACGTTCGGGCTCGATTGGGTATATGGTGCAAATGGAAGCAACCAGAGGCAGGGTATTATAAACTTAATGTGGATGGGTCATATAAGGATGGTATTTGCTCGGGATGCGGAGTGATTAGGGACGACACGGGTTGGTTTATAGCGACGTTCTCTACATATTACGGGGTTGGTACCAATAATAAAGGAGAGTTTATGGCTATGGTAGAAGTTCTTCAAATGTGCGATTCTTTGGATATCACTTGAGTGCAAGTGGAAATAGATTTGCTCCTGGGAGTTTTGTCCTTAGTTATGGTCTTCTCTTTGTATAGGCTACTAAACAGTGTGTCGATTGTTTATTCTCTATTGGAGGATTGTAGCAGCTATGCGATGGATAAGCATTGTGCTCAGTCAAGTTCTTAGGGGTACTCTTTTCCTTGTGCAGACCAGCAAGATTTTTAACGAGGTCCCCTTTGAAAGGCTGATATAATGGAATAAAAATTTGTTATATATATATATATATATATATATATATATATATATATATATATATATATATATATATATATATATATATATATATATATATATATATCACATTTTTGGGATAACCCATCCATAGCAGAATACCTAAATTACCCCTGGTGTATTTTTGGATTTTTATGTTTAATTTATTTTCCCAAAATAACTCTCCTAAGTATCCGCTCACTTCCCAAAATCTCTCAAAAATCTCATATCATTTCAATTAAAAACATTTACATTTTTTTTGATTTCATACAAGAAGCCGGTGAAGCATTATTCGAGATGTGGGAGCGGTTCAAACAAATAATTCGGAGATGCCCTAATCACGGACTTCAAGAGTGGCGCCAGCTGCAAATATTCTACGATGGATTGCAAGATAACTCGAGGACTGTGCTCGACTCTGCAGCTGAAGGAATGTTCATGAGTTTGACCTATGATGAAGCATACGAACTTTTGGAGCGAATCGCAAGAAATAAATACATGCGGGCATCGGACCGGTCAAATAGCGGAGCCATTAAGACGGGAGGAATTTTGGAGTTAGAAGGGGTCACCGCAATCACTGCGCAGTTAGAGAAGCTATCAAAGGAAGTAGCAACTTTGCAGACTCAGCAAGTCCATGCAGTGCAAGGTCCCGACCAGTGCTTAGAAGAAACGGAGTCTCTAAGTTACGTGCATGACACCAACCGACAACAGAGGAACCCGTACTCCAACACTTATAATACGGGATGGAAAGATCACCCCAACTTTGGATGGGGAGGAAATCAGTAAGGACAAAGGCAAGCACCACCTCAAGGTCAACCTCCTAGTTATTTACGGCCAGCTCCCGGATTCCAAAATCCGCCTCAAGCTCCACCACAAGGTGGAGATCCCGCAAACATCTTAGCTCAATTTATGACATCCACTCAAGCTTCCATCCGAAATTTGGAAACACAGATGGGTCAACTTGCAACCAAGCTAAACGCGAGGCCATCGGGAGCACTGCCGTCGAATACGGAAGATCCTCGAAAGAACAACATCGAGTAGTGCAACGCTGTAAGTTTAAGGAATGGGAGACAATTGGAGGAAGACCCACGAAAAAAGAAGAGAAGCGCGGTAATTGAGAAGCCAAGAGTGATTGAGGAAAAAGAAACAATTCAAGAAAAACCACCGTCAACAGTGACTTCAAGAGCCCTCCAATTCCATACCCTCAAACGTTTATAAATAAGAAGCTCGATGCCGAATACCAAGGGTTTTTGGACAAGTTGAAGGAAATTCATATAAATATCCCGTTTATCGAAGCCCTTCAAAAGATGCCAAAGTGGGTGAAATTCCTCAAGGATCTCGTGACAAAGAGAAAGAAATTGCAATAGAACGAGATGATCCAACTCACGGAGCAATGTAGTGCAATTCTTACACGGCCCCTTCCACAAAAACTCGGCGATCCAGGTAAGTGCACTATTCCTTGTACTATAGGGGGCAAGAATTTTAGATCGCTCATTGATTTAGGCGCTAGCATTAATCTTATGCCTTATTCCACTTATAAAAATATTGGGTTAGGTGAAATTGAACCGGCAGCTATAACTCTTCAATTAGCCGATAGGTCTTTAGTTTACCCAAAAGGTATTTTAGAGAATGTGCTAGTAAAAGTGAACAAATTTATCTTCCCTGTTGATTTCGTTATACTTGATATAGATGAAGATAGGGACATACCTCTTCTTTTAGGAAGACCGTTTTTAGCCACGTCGAAAACTCTAATTGATTGTGCTAGTGGTGATCTTTCAATGACGGTGCATGATCAAACGATCAAATTTAATGTTTTTAGTGCTAATAAAAATCCATGTGATAATAATGATTGTTTTGCTATTGATCTTATGGATTTTACAAATCATGAAAATTTTGATGTTTTGATCTTGGACCATGGGAAAGCATCTTTGAGTGCAGGAGATGATGGCGGAAACGGGAGTCGGAAGGAGCATGTTTATTTTATGAACTCAATTTCAACTCTTCCGAGAGATAGTCAAAAGAGTTGGGGTTTTAAAGACGATACTTGCAAGCCTCATGATATCAAGAAGAATAAATTCAAGGGCATTCCTAAGCGAACCAGTCGAAAGAAGAATCGGATCAACCCATTTATTTAAGACTTTCTCCAAAAGGAAGTAAGGAGATGGGTTCAAAAGTTAAGGAATTGAAGAGCAAGGACAAAGTCTGGCTGAAGACTATAAACTTAGCGCTTCTCGGGAGGCAACCCGAGATTTTCATTTTCTTTTTATTTATTTTTCTTGTTTTATTTTATTTATTTATTTTATAAGCATGCGAGCTAACAATTTAAGCATATTCTTAATTTTCAGGACCAAAAATCGCAACTCTGGAGCTCATACGACCGTCCCAAAACAAGGCTAAATTTCACACGGCCATGTGAAAAATATTGATGCTACTGCCCGATTTTGGCTTGGGGCGCGACCGCGCGATAAATACACTATAATCTCACACGGCCGTGCGAGAAACAGACAGCTACTACCCAATTTTGGCAATTCGCACGACCGTGCGGAAAACAGTTCAAAAAACTGACACGGCCGTGCCAGATGGATAGAAGCACAATAAAAGGTGAAAATTTCAACAGCCCAGAGATGGCCATGTCGACTAGTCAGGTGTTTTCTATCCTTGAACTTCGTGCTAATTACATTGAGGGCAATGTAAATTTTATGTTTGGGGGTGGATAGTTACTTGCTTTTATGTGCTTTAATTTTTTAGTTTGCATGCCTTAGGATTTTTGTTTTTATGTTTAGTTGTTTTAGTTTATTTATTGCTTTCGAAAAAAAAAATGTGTTGAGATAAATTCTTCGATGAATCATGATGATGAAAGATGGTTGATGTTTAATGATGAAATTGCTTGTTTTATCTTGATTGTGATTGAATTTTGGTGAGCTTTTGATTCAAAGTGTCGTAGGAAGGAGTCATTGTTAGGAATCACGAATTATGCCTTGCTTTGGTTGAAAGTTTTGTGTTTTAAAACGTGGAATTAACTTATGCTATATCATATGCTATGCGGTTTTAGAACTTGCCTTATGAATTTACAAAGTGAAATATTAAATTGTTGAGCAATTTGGGAAGTGATTTGGGCCATCTTTGAACCGTTTGAGCCTTTCAAGCCTACCTTTAAATTTTTATCATTCGAACCTTGATTGAGCCTTGGAGAAACGGTGTTCTTTCTTTTAGCCGAAATAAAGTGGGTAAATTAGATGTGGTTTCTTGATAAATTATCCCTTGGAGCTTGGTTGAAAAAAAAAAGAAGAAAAAAAAATGAAAAAGAAAAAAAAAATAAAGAAAAAAGAAAGATAGAAGGGGAAGAAAGGACTTGAGAAAGATTTTAAAGTAAAAACTCGAACCATCATATTAAGAGCAAAAGTGGAGACTTTTGAACTCTTAAACAAATCGAGTTAGGTTATAAATCCTTCGAGGTGAAGCAATAATTCCAAAAGCTAAATCTTAGCGAAAACACCTCTAGTCGAGAACGAGAGTTTAAAATCCCGTCAAGCGCAACTCTTAGTGACTAATTGTGAGATGAAAGGAGAAGAGTAGCCACTTTTACCCATATTTTCTACCTTATACCAAAAGCCCAACATTTGAAAGCCAAAAAGTCCCAATGATCCCAATAGCTCAATTATTTGATACTAGCCGAGTAAAGAAATTTGGTGAGTCTTTGGAGTTGAATATTATTATGTAAGTATAAATTTTCTCCATTTTTAATTTACAAATATGGGATACTTGAAGCGATAGCATGGTTTGTGGTTTTTGGCGAGGGTGAGTGAATACGTATCTTTGAATTAGGAGCTTGTAAATTTTTAAGAATTTTGATGATAATCGCAAGTTCTGAAAATGTTAAGTTGACCATAATCTATGTGATGAGAGGCATTTGTTGAAAGTGTTGCTTTGAAGGTTGTTAGTTTTTGCTTGAGGACAAGCAAAAGTTCAAGTTTGGTGGTGTGTTGAGTGTATAGTTTACACTCAATGTATACTTTCTTACGATGATTTTTGTATACTTTTATTGATTTAATGATTCTTAATGAGTGGTTTATTGTGTTTTAGTTACAACTTGACGATTTGGGAGTTCCAAGGACGAAACGAGCCAAAAAAACGTTAAAAAGGGGCAAAAACGGAAGAAAACAAAAATATGCTGAAAATTGGCCCGCGCGGCCGTGCCAAAATTTAGCCTATTTTTGGCGCGGCCGCGCCAACTGCAGAATGAGGGCAGAAGGTTTCGACGATTCTCGTGCGGCCGTGTGAGAATTACACTGATTTTCGCGCGGCCGCACCAAAACACGCTGGAGACAATTTTGAACTTTTAATCACACAACGAAACCTAAATTCTTCTACCAAGTTGGGGCATCTATTTAAGGGCAAACAAAGCACGAATTAGAGGATTTTTTACACAATCTTAGAGCAAGAGGAGCGAGAGAACGGAGAATCGAAGACGGAGAATTGACAAATCTTCATCACAATTCTTCTTTTATCTATCTTTTCTTAATCTATGTCTTTTTATATTTTTATTATGTTTTTCGTGGAGAACATGAGTAGCTAAGTTTTTAATCTAGGATTTTGTTGGAACCCTATGTGGGGATGGTGAACCCGTTTTCTTGAGATTATGCATTTATGATTTTATGATTATTTCTTTTACTTGTTATGATTGTTAGTGCATGAACCTGAACAATTTATGTGCTTATCTGTGATTATTGGGATTGACTCGATAGAGCTATTTTGATAATTAGACGGCAAGTATAAGAACCTTCGAGTAGTTTTCACCGGATGAGTGTGTCAATTGCATGTGGTATCGTAGACATACAGATATCACCTTAGGTAGCCATTTACGAGACTCGTTAGTTAATGCTTTATTCATAATTGGTTTGCATAGACATATAGTGAACCGTTTATGAATAATAGACTCATAATACACGCGACAGCGGGTTATGAGTAAATTAGTGTCTCGAGTTAATAATCATGACTCATATATTTCATAATTGAGGGGTTTTGGCTGAGCAATTCTTGCATAGGGGAAAGATAAAATCCTAGGTCCGTTTTTATTGATATTTTGTCGTGTTTAATTGCTTTCATAATTAACTTAATTATTTAGTTGTTTAAATTTGACAACTTTGCGTAGGCTGGATAAAAATCATAATTGTTAGAATTTGGTACTTAGGATTAGATAATTTGAGTATTCCCTGTGGGATCGACATCCGACTCTCACGAGTCCACTTTTACTACTTGTTTGCGATACGTGCACTTGCGTGTTAGGCATTTAGCTCCAACAATACCGTCTAAAAAATTGCACACTTTCTTGCCGCCAGTAGCTCTCAACTTCTCAATATAGCAGGAAAATTCTTCATTCGTAACCGCATAAGCACAATTTGCAAACTGTTTCAGTACCGTGTCAGAAAGTTTGGAGCAACACCCCTGAACCTGTGCTGCAAATTGCGAGTCAAATGTTTATTACAGTAGCCGTGTAAAGCATCTGGAAAAATTTACTTCACTCCTTTAAGAATCCCAAGATTACGATCCGAAACAAAAATCTGCGACCGGTCAGTCCCAACCGCATCTCGAAAGTGGTTCAACAACCAAGCCCAGTTACAGTCAGTTTCTTCACTAACAATTCCAAAAGCAATAGGAAAGAAACCTACGAAATAAAGAAATGTCAACAAATAGTTTAAGAATTTGCAATATGTACAAGCCTCATTAACATGGAAAAATGCTTGCAGGATGATCATATTGGGGTCGTAATATTTGAAGCTGGAATTCCACATTTTGATGGTTGTTTCTCTCTGCAGAAGACTTACATAATCTTTAATGAAGCTGTTCAAAAAGGTCATCCTTCAGTTTTAAGTGCACATGCACAATTTAAACAAGTGTCATCATAAAGGAGGCTCCAAGACCAATTACAAAAGATAATCTCATTTCAATTTCGTGGACTTTAAGGACATAGATATCAATGTCCACACTAAAGATGATGTCGTTTATTTCATGAACTAGCATCGTTTTCATTTCACGAGTAACAAGAATTTTAACATCTATATATATAATAAAAAAAAATTAAAAAGGCAAGGATAAATATCGATGATTCGAGTAAATCAGAAAAAAAAAAAAAGAATTTCATACAAATAAGTATTAAAAATAAGCAAAATAAATTACAAACTTTATCAATAGAGACTAAATTCAGTATTGAGATGAAGGATTTTGCTCCTTCAATGAAATCTTTTAAAACTTCTCAATTCCCAATATCTACTATAGGAGAGGGGTTAGGAGAACGTTGAGTCAAAATGAAAAGGAAGCAAATATAAAGTAAATATTAACATAAAACTCAATATAAAAATCGAGAAGAGAATGGAAAGGATGATAAAAGAGAAATTAAAAAGATGAAAACTACGACCATTTTGTTTCCTTCAATAGTATTTTAATGTACATGTTTTGGATGAATTATTAATATAAACATAAATCTTTTCTATGCGCAAATTAGATTATACATATATTAGTTTTAAAAATTTAATATTTTCTTCACATCTTCTACTTGTATTATATTAAATTATAATATTTCTAAACAGCTTTAGAAAGTTTTGAATTGCAAGATAATATGTTACAAAAATTTTGCTAAGACGTTTGCATGAGATTTGAAGTAGTGGCAAGCATGAAATCTAGAGTCACAATCTCATTCTAGGAAGAACATAGATCTTTTAAAATAAAATTTCATGTTGAATAAATACTAATTACTTAAGATAATTAAATATTTTACATTTATACTACTATATTAGGATAAGTATACCAAATTCAATATTAAAAAAATGCACAATCAGACACGAGCAACGCGTAGGCACCTGTCTAGTTCCATGAAAAGAGGTCCAAGAAGTTCATATCTCTGCAAAAGGTTGGGACATTCATACTAGACAATTGTTGCAGAGACGATTTAAAAAAAGTTCCAAAGGTTGAAATATAACCGATTCTAGTGATCTTTTTTTTTTACCTAGACATATGTTTTGAAATGAATTAAAATAACTCTTAAATAGTTGTGTAATGTATATCTGAAATCATATATACATAATTTTTATTTGTAGAATGAAACAGAATAAAGGTGTGCAATGCACTAGAACCCTCCATGATATTGGTTGAAATACATTCCAAAGAATAATTACTAAAAAAAATTCTAAAAATTCCTACAAAATCTATAATTAATATGATGGTTGAAGTACAATTTATTATGGGATAATTATAGTTTCAGTACCTATACATATCATCTAAAATGGTTTTGGTCCCCAAACATTTGTCGCGACAAAATTTGTCCTCAAGCAAACAACGTTTTGGCAATTTTGGTCCGACCGTCAAGTTTGGATATTAACTTTGAAATAATCATCATGTGTGCCTCACATGACGTCCATTTGGTAGTTAAAATCGAGGTTGAGTTGGAATTATAAGTCGTTGTATTTAGGAGGCAATTGCCAAAACAGAAGCACTGTTATGGAGCAATTTTGTCAAGGAGAGAATAAAGTAGAAGAGAAAAAACGGAGGAAAATGAAGAATAAGAAGAGAATGAATGGAGGTAAAGGGAAAAATAAGAACAGACAAAATAGAGGGAAAATGATGAAGAATAAGAGAATAAATGGAGGGGAAGAAGAAAAAGTAAGTCAACACATGGAAATTTCAACGATTAATTTGGGGATTTGGGGATTTTGATTTGAAAAAAGACATTTAAGACCTTAAAATAGTTGTATGCAATGCACATGGTATGAATTCCAGCAAAAATGGCCCAAAAATAGGCAATGTGGCACAAAAAAACGAGTTTGGGTGTGATCGTGCAACTTTTTATTGTTGAGGTGGTAATCTGCAACAAGGGCAACGTTTAGCTGGTTTAATGCTACTTACCCTTAATAAAATGTTATTTAATCCAACAAATGTTTTTTGACTAATTGTAAATTTTAGTATGAAAAATTGATTATCGTGACTTACGATTTTTTTGGATCAAACAGTTTGCTAGGGATTCATGGATATAACCCTTTAAAATTAAGAATCTTTAGAAAAATGTATCCTAAAATAAAATCAATAGAAGTGCGAATAAATTTGAAAAATATGAGATCATCTCTTTTGGCTAAGATAGATTGTCACATTTGTTTAATTTATCTTCATGTTTCGGCACATATTAATGATATGTTGTATACATGAGAATTTTACACTTGATGTCTCCTATTTTGTACCAGTCTTCCGATCGATTATTCGGTTTATAATTTTCTTTAATTTATTTGGAAAATCTCGTACATTTCCCAACTATGTACGGATACTATTTTTACAAAACGACATTTACACATGTATATATTGAACTAAAATCTCCCATTTATTTTCCTGCTTTTTTTGAAGTATTATGTATCAATATTTATTTTAACATCTAACAATATTACTTTAGGAACAAGCTGAATCATCCAACATTGAGCATTCAACAAAAAGAAGAGAACGTAGCCTATCGACATCGCGTGTTTAAAAGACTTGTAGGGCGTCATTTAGGCTCCTTCAATGCGATTGATGTTCATGGAATTTATATTTTGGAGATGCATCACGAGGTACATTTATCGGTTACAATATTTATAGATTTTTATTGTTTTAAAGGAATTATATTATACGTGAAGAGATACTAAAAAACCCAAGTTGTTTGTATTAATAATTTTGCCATGCATAGTGATAAAAAAATGTATTATCCTTGGTTTTAAAGAAAAATATTGATTTCTATATATATTTGTAAAGATAAAAATTTCAAAAAAGACCAATTTAGGTTTACACATATATAGAATTATATGTAGTGCATTTATACTTACATTTTACGCATGCACACACGATTGCACATTAGTTTCACTCCATTCACACATCAAAAGAACACATTCCACATGCACATTGATAAGTGTTTCTTATGTTCACTTATAGCAGTGCACATAAAATATTAAATTTATACGATTCCTAGATATTGCTTCCAATTTTAAAAATTTCGCAAGTAGAATATATTTTTGTCCTACTTCCAAAATGTTTTGATCGTTTTGTTCACGTGCATGTAAAGTATAATAGTGTTTTTCACATTTATAACTCAAATGATTAAGTTATAACCTTGATATACATTTGTCTAATAAATTATTTCACAGGTTGAAAGTGCAAATTTTTTTGCATACCAATTGGTCGATCGTGAAAATGATGTGCATGTTAAGGTTCTTTATGGTGGAATGAACATTAATGTTGCCCCTAGAGTGTACATTGTGAACCCTATTCAACTGAGATGCAAACTATATGTACGAGAGCGGTTGGGGAAATGGACCATTGAACAAAGAAAAATAATAACTCATAAAGAAGAGATAAGGTATTGAAGTTTGTATTTTGTATTATTATATATTGTAATTATTGTAATTTTATTAGTTCATATCAAAACTATTTTGTAATTCAGTTCTATGTTCATCACAAACAGTCCAGGAAGTTCAGATCTATGCAAGAGGTTGCAACATTCATACTATACAACTGCTACATAGAGGATTTAAAGAACACTCCAAATGAAATAGTCTCCAAGAAGTTCAGATCTATGCAAGAGGTTGCGACATTCATACTATACAACTGCTACATAGAGGACTTAAAGAACGCTCCAAATGTTGAAATATAGTAAATTCTAGTGATACCTCTTTTTTTTTCTCTCCTGTTTTTACCTTGAAACATCTATTGAAAAACATTGACTATAATTGTTAAACAAATCTCATGTAATAGAAATCTGACATCGTTTATATATACTTTTCATTTTGTAGGTTGAGAGAGAATGAGGTTGTGTAATGCACTCGAATCTGTCATGGATGCATTCAATACTATCCAGAGAATAACTAATGTGTAATAGTGGTTTTCACATGGCATATAATTCATATGATTAAGTTATAGCCTTGATATACATTTTTCAAATAAATTATTTCACAGGTTGAGAGTGCACATTTTTCTGCATATGAATTGGTCGTGCGTGAAAATGATGTGCATGTTAAGCTTGTTTCTAGTGAAAAGAACATTAATGTTGCCCCTCGAGTGCACATTGGGAACCCTATTTGCGTCAGATCAAGATGCAAACTATGTGTGCAAGAGCGGTTGGGGAAATGGACCACCGAACAAAGAAAACATAATAACTCAGAAAGAAGATATAAGGTATTGTAGTTAGTACTTTGCATTATTATATTTTTTTAATTATTGCCATTTCATTATTTCAGACCACAATATCCTCACTGAGTTATATCATTTTGAATAACCACAAAAAAAATATTTTGTATTTCAGTTCTACGTCCATGACAAAGTGTCCAGGAAGTTTAGACCTCTGCAAGAAGTTCCAATATTCATATTATACAACTGCTGCAGAGATTATTTAAAGAAACTTCCAAAGGTTGAAACATAATAAATTGAAGTGATTTATTTTCTTAACATTTTTTTTCATCTTACCTAGCTATTCATATCTATTAAAATGAATTGAAAATAGTTGTTAAGCAATAATTTTGTAATATATCTCACATCATTTATACACTATTTTTGTTTCGTGGGAGGAAAGACAATAACAAGGGTGTGCAATGCATGCACAAGAATATTCCATCAATGTTTTAAATACCTTCCAAATATCAATTACAATGAACTTTCCTAATAATTCATACAAAATATGTACTATCTAGGATGGGTGGAGTACTATTTGTATTGAATACATTATATATTGATTCTCTTTAGTAAACAAAAAGGTAAATAGCATTTAACCCTCCTGTAGTTACAAGATTTGCAGATGACTCCCTTGTGCTTGTAATATCAACACATAATCTCCTTGTGGTTAGAGGGGTAAATTCCGTTAGTTTTTCCGTCGAATTTAACCGCCTGTGTCAAACTTATATTGATTATCTTTAGTAAGTTGAATATATGATAGATTGATTCCCTTTAGTAGGTGGCGGAAATGATCAATTGATTTAAGGTGCAAAATCATTCAATACAACTATGTTATATGTTTTTTTACTAGTCATCCACCATTATTGTAATTATAAAATGGCCTAGCGGTTGGAGCAAGTGAGCATGTGTCAATTGACCCAGGTTCGACTCCCCTTGCCAATGGTCGCTAGGTGGAGCTTGTCATACTTGCTTAATCTAGTGTAGTTTACGTCTCTCGTATGGTTTGCAAGCTATTATACGAAAGTGTAGGTTTAAGTAGTGTACCTATATGTTTGCTGCAGGTTCCTTCATTACCCAAAAAAAAAATATTATTTTTAAAGTAATATAAGAAAACTGGAATGAGAAGTGATATGAGATATTTTGGCTCATCGTGGACATTTAATTAAACCATATAGAGACATATTTACATTATAGTTTCACAAAATAAATAGGGGCGGGCGTGTTATGTAATACCCATAATACCGGCATTTCTCTTTCACATGTAGGAAGGCTTGGTTGTAGAACTATTTAATCAGTTGCACTACGTTCACAGAAAAATGTACACACATGCACACACCTGAGTGCTTTTTAGGTTGAATGTGAAATGGAATTAAGTTTTTTTTCAATAAATTAGACCACTATTTAACATTCATTTCAAATAGACCCGCGAACATGTGAATTCTCAACGTCTACATTATTTTCATTTCAAATAAACCCAAACATAACCAAAAAAAAAAAAAAAAAAAAAAAAAAAAAAAAAAAAAAAACAAGAAGAAAATAATTAATATACATAGTTACCACCCCACCAGTCCAACATGAACAAAGACAACCAAGTTTTTATTTTATTATTATTTTTTATTAAAATAAATTTCTAGCGGATCATCATAGCTGTGATTAGAACTAATCATTAGCTGACAGTCAACTTTTTTTCCTTTTAACTTTTCTGTTATGTGGAAGGTCGTCAAACCTCTGGTTGATTAGCTGACTCATCATTTTTGTAAATTAAATGAACTAGGAAAATACATTCCGTATTGATGATGCTTGTTAATTACCTGAAGTAAATGTAATCGAAGAAATGAATCGGGTCACTGATCATGTACTGGATGATCTTGAGATTCCCGTGTAAAAAGTAAACATGAACTAAGTCGGGGATTGATCCGGCGGAAGCCCCACCGATGCTTAAGTCAGATACCGGGATCGTGAAATAGTCGAGATAATTGTAATATATGGATTGAATGAGTATATAAAACTACCTTGATTAAATGAATGAAGTTATATTTATATTTGATTGGATCGAAGCCAATTTACCACGCTCAAACCTTATTTAAAGGTGATTGGGCTTTCGTAGTAATAGTTTCTAAACTGGGCCCCCGGCCCAGTAAATAAATATATCGTAGGTCCATTGGGCTGGCCCAATAGGCATATCATTAAGCCTCCCACTCTCGATTTGATGTGGGAGCTATGTTGAAAGAGGTGTCTGTAACACCCCACATTTCCAAAACCCAAAATTACTCTTCCTAATTAGAGAATCCCTAGGTGATATTATTCGTGAAATTAATTATGTGAATTACGTGAATCTAATTATGTAACTTACGTGACTATTTACATGTCTTAATTAATTGGTAAATTATTCGAAACATGGTGATATTAATTATGTGAATTAATATATATATAGGCTTTAATCTGACTATGTGAATTGATTTAAGTAAATTAGCATTTTCGGATTATTTCTATTTTCGTAAGTTGAATTACTAATTAATAATAATATACGTACATACATACATATACTACATGCATACATAATTACATGCATGATCATTCTAGATATATATATATATTGTCGCCAAATTGGAAGAAGCATGGAATTCTGCGGAATTTATTGCTGGAGGCCAGAAATGGTTACGTTTTTTAGTAGTATTAGTTAGAGTTTATTGCAATTAGTACCCCTGCATTATATCGAATTACTAAAAAAAATACCTCATGTTATTTTATTGACAAAAACTCCCCTCTGATTTTTCTTACCAATTAGCACTACAATGCTAAGATAAAAACATTGGAAGTTTTTGTCAATACAATATCATGAGGTAATTTCTTTGAAAGTAGTTGGTACCTCTGTATAGGGGGTTGTGTGCTAAAAAAAAGTTGAATCATAAGGGGGTTCTTGACAAAAAAATAACACGAGGTGGTCTTTTTAGTAATTCAACATAGCACGGGGGTACTAATTGCAATAAACCCTTATTAATTACAACTATTTTTATGGTATCATTTCAAATTATATTTTTTGTTTCACACTACTTTATTTTGATAAATGAAGGAAGATTATTCTTTATCCGAAAGGAAATGGAGAGGGAAATAAAAGCCACGTTAGCATCTTTCTGTCGTATCTTGGTTCCGAAAGAGTGCAGGCATGTGTTACCATATGTTTGAAAAACCAGCTGGACGATGATAAGGACACGAACGATGATAAATACGTGAAAGAAAGTAATAAGTTATAAACTTCGATTATTTAGAATGTTTGAAGTTTCAAAGTTGGTAGTGAAAATGCCGAAAATTAAGCTCTTTTTTTTTTCATTTTTGCAGCTCTTAATCAATGGTTTTCAGCTTCCGAAACTACTTTGGGATGGCGTGCATTCGTTGAGCTTGCAACTATTAATGATCCTAACAAAGGATTCATTGTCAAAGATTGTTGTCTTCTAAGTATTGAAATCCACGTCCAAGCTATTGCTCGCTTGATCTATTAAAAAATCGGATTATGCAAGTTCGTCTTAGCGTCTGTCGAATCAGTCTACTTAATTTATATCGAATATTTAAGTTCTTAAGTACTTTTTCTTTTATTGATATTGTAGATTAAAACACCATTTGTTTCTCCTCTTACCCTGAAACGACGAAAAAGATTTTAGTGACTATGCTTTTCTAGAGTTTTTTGTCGACTAAGTTCAATGCCGTAGTTTTGCATTAAGAGGGTACAATTTTTTGGCTTCAAATTTAACTGATGGACTAATGGTAAATAATGAAACATGACCAAAAGCGTTGAACTGTTGAAACATGAGAGACTAAATATGTTTTTTTGTGAACTAAGGGGACTAAATATGAAATTGAGGTAAACCAGAAGGACGACGAGTGTAATTTTCCCTCATATAACTTATTTTTATTTATCGGCGCTCGTTAGAAGAGATGGCATCTAGTGATTACAATTACAGTAGAAGTCTAGTTTTCTAGTGTTTCATATAATGCACTCACAATTTACTAATTGTTCGATAAAAATGATAAATGTCGACATAAAATATGTCAAATAAAACCTTATTTATTACCGATAATCATCCAAAAGAGTCTATTTATAGCATGCATCCCAATATAGCTCACAACCAATCCAAAACTCTCGATTACATTTCGAGAGTGGAATAATTACCCTGCGTGCATAACAATAATTCGATTCGTAACTTAAAAAGTGTTGTAAATAATATATAATGTGGTTATTCCTATCTTAAGTCACTCGGAGTTTATAACTCCCCACTACGCCACTAGAGATTCTCAACTTACCAATTATCCCATAACTCCCTCCATGATGTATGTAGGGTATAAATTCCATGTAACTCACATGTAACTTCCGGTGGTTTGCACCTATATAAATGAGAATCTCCCCTCTCCTAAGTATCCCACAATTATCTCTCTACGGATTTTGTTTACTTATGTTCTCTCATTCTCTCTCTATTATTGTTATTATGTTCTTATGTATTTCCACAATCACAAACCAAAGAGCTAGATTAAATAGACAATTTTACAACACGTTATTAGCACGAAATGCTCGTCGTGATCGTGGAAAGACAATCGTTCGTGGGACTATGATACTTGAAGAATTTGTGATTCAGGTGCTCGTGAAAAATGAACCATTTTTGGCACGTGGATGCTTGAAGAACTTGTGATTCGAGTTCGTTCATGAAATGGTAATCTTGTTCAAAGAATACAATATGTTCTTCAACATTTGGGTTTAAGCGTTTCAAGTAAGCCGTAATCCCTTGCAATTTCAATTTCGTAAGAGATGCACTAGATCTATTTAATGGCATGAAATGCATGAAGTACATATTTATCTTCAAGTCATTACTTCATTTATACCGTGGATAATTTCAAAATATGATGTGATTCGCAATTATTGGAAGCATGCTTAATATGTTATAGTATGGTATAGATATCACAATGATTGTTTTTTGGTATGTAGTGTAGCAAATTATTTTATCATTAGCGACGATAAATGTGTGATTGTATATTGTCAAAGGATTATAATATCTTGCTGGTTTATTCCATGTTTCGAGGATTTGATATGAAATTGTATTATGAATTGTTTTATCATAATATTTAGAATACAGTGCACTAAGAAGCTTATGAATAAATATGCATTGTAGAATGAGGGGTGAATATATTTGACGATGAATGTGAAATTGTTTATGTTTCTTACTAAACGTGATTGTAGCCATATTAATAGAATTTTCTTTCTTGGTTGAATTTGTATTGCATGAATTGTTAGAAAATTTTGCTACAATAACTTGGTCATTTCATTTTAAGATGATCTAATGCACTGCTGATACTTGATAGCATTATGGATCTATTTAGTTAATTCATGATTACCTACCGGAATAATTTAAGAATTAGTTCGTGGAATTTATATGAGATTGTACATGCTATATATTGTTTATATTATTTAGCATGTTATATTTTATATATTTGAAAATTTACAAAGTCTTAATTGCATGAAGATTTTGGTCCATCTCTAATGGAGAATTCTATTCAATTGATCCATCTGCCATATGTAATTTTGTGATATGAAAATGGTAAGAAATAATTTCGTTCGTCGTTATGGTTTATCGTATGTAATCCATGAATGTGTATGAACATGTGGTGTATGAATTATTAGACCGGAAGTTCTAATATGTGCAAAATATTCATGACATTGTTTATGGAAGTTCTAATACTCCTTTATTGTATTTGATTTGAGATAAAACACATGAGCAAACTCAAGTTTTCAACTTAATTTATTTGATGAAAGTTATATTAGTTGGAGAATGGATGTTAAGATCCATACGCTTAGTGAGCAATTGTGAATGGTTGGTTTCGAGGATAATTTATTAGGTAAAGCCCAGAAGGCTAAGACTATGTTCTGATTACGAGATAATTAGATGAAATCCTTCGTCTGGACTATTCATCGAACGAGGGTCCTCATAGAGAATGGGATACCCGGACTAGTCGTTTTGATTACCAAAAGACAATACACTTGCCTCAAGCAAGGAGCAAGTGTTCATAAACGATTTGTATATATGAACTTTAAAATGCGAATAGAGCTCAAAATCCGAACATATGTATATGGTGGATCTGAGCATTGGTCGCTCACCTGTAGTGCGAGGAACTTTGGTGTTGGAGATGCATATAATAAGGCGCCAGCATAGACTCAGTTGGTAGAGGCAAATGTTTTGAATATATAGCCCGTCACTCAACTTCCATACTTGAGCACATCTGACCAAATAACCCATGTTGGGATGTGATTGAACTATTGATTTCATGCATTATGTTTATTTTATTACTCGTGCTTATTAGTTTATTGAATTTCAATCATCTTACTTCATATCCTCATGTTATGAACCATATTCGTATTTAGATTATGTTTAGTTTATGCTCTAGATCATATATTTATGCCATTATATGTTCTTAATTAATTATTATGTTATTCAGTGGTGTTTGCTTGATGAATTTACTTAGTACTTGAATATTGAATATATGTGATTAAATTTATATAACTCTCTAAACATGACATGTGTGGATTAAATGTCTGGTAGATAGTGCGACAATACATACTATCCTGATACATAAGTTGTACTTTATTAATTTCATGTCTATTAGTAGCAAGACCTCTTTGATAACTAAATGAGGCACATGTAGTTTTGATAGATGGTCATGGTAATGTCCACATTATGTTATCTCGTGGCACAATTTTGCCAATTGAAGTAGCTCAATTTTTTTTCTTCACGTTCCAGTAGAACGTTATTAAACTTTAAAGATATTTGAGCTAATGGTTATTTTGTTGAAACCATTAAAGACAAGAAATCGAGTATATGTGCATCATCTCTAACGTGTACAGCCTGAAGCGTACATTGGGAAAATTAGAGGAATCTTCGATACGGTTATGTAGAACCACAATTTGAAAGCCAGAAGCATAAGTTGTCGATTGCTCGAAATCAAGTAATTTGATTATATGTCAGCATACGCACATACATGTAATGATTCAATTCATTTCTTGGAGGTAGTCCCAGAAGATAGGGGATCTCTTACCCGCTCAAATTGCGGACTGTCACTTTGATGAGACTATCTTCCCACCGTTAGGGGGAGGAAATAACGTCCACACTAACGTTCCTGAAGAACGGCGTGAGGTCGTGTGGGACGACCCCACCATGTCTCATCAAGATCCCCTACATCAGAGAATTGATACATAGATTAATAGATCATCCATACTAACGTTCTTGAAGAATGACGTGAAGTCGTGTGGGATGACAATATAGATTTGCATGTAATGTCCATATTAACGTTCCCGAAGAACAGCGTGAAGTCGTATGGGACGACTTAGAAATCTGCAAAGAACGTGCATACTAGTGTTCCTAAAGAACAATATGAAGTTGTGTAGAACGAAAAATGGCAGACTCATTCTCTGATTTGAAAAAGCGACAAGATATCAAATAAGCCTGCAATGACAGAAGTCCTAGAAGGATAAAATATGGGTAGGCCATCAATCCTTACTAACCAATCTTGCCTCCCTGCCTAGAAAAGGGGGAGATCAATAGGATCAAAGGATTCTCATCTCCATAAGAGAATAATGCCCAACAATCGAATCCGGTTAGCACAAGTACCAATGAGATCCCACCTGATCCATCTCATAAAATAATTCTAGAATATGGATTCGTCTAGGATACGAAGTCGGGGGACGCCTCGACATCAATATCCATTCTTGAGAATAGGAAAATCTCGGTTAGTTATTCATGCAAATGAGATGTTGTATCAGGCTGAAATGACCATCGATGACAAATTTTCTTATACAATAGCTACTGAACTTTTTTATCGAGTGATGATATAAAACCTCGATCACAAATGGATGATGGCCGAAATGAAAACAAAAACAATCCAAGGTGAATTTGATTCCTTGATAAAATGAAGAGTGTAGAGACCAGTAGTTCCTACACCTCCTTAAATTTCACCTATGGGATATAAGTGAGTACTCAAAAAGAAAAACAATGAGATTGGGAGCCAGGAGACTCATCTCATAGCTCAAGGAATGAAATGATATTGGGAACCAGAAGATTCATCTCATAGCTTAAACGAGATTGAGAGCCAGAAGACTCATCTCATAGCTCAAGGAATGAAATGAGATTGGGTACCAGAAGATTCATCTCATAGCTTAAACGAGATTGGGAGCCAGGAGACTCATCTCATAGCTCAATCAATGAAATGAGATTAGGAACCAGAAGATTCATCTCATAGCTCAAATAAGATTGGGAACTAGAAGATTCATCTCATAGCTTAAACGAGATTGGGAGCCAGAAGACTCATCTCATAGCTCGAACGAGATTTCGGGCTAGAAGACTCATCTCATAGTACAATGATTATGGGCAAATGAGATTGGGAGCTCGAAGACTCATCTCATAATTCAAGGATTTCCTAAGCAACCTGAGATTGATTTTAAAGAGGTATACTCTTTCATGGTGAATGTTATTAAATTTGTGGTCACAAAGTATCTTACGGGGATCTAGATACAAGTATTTATATGAAAGTTCCAGAAGGACTTCGATTTCCCGAGGCAATTAGTTCCAGACCACGGAACATAAACTTAGTTGGGCTGAGACGTTCACTTTAATTATGACTAGAAATATTCCAGAAGAATATAGGATAATCGCCTAAGTGAACAATTGCTCGAAAGAGAATATGTGAACTAATTGGTTTTGATTGTTCCTATTACTACAATTTATATTAAGGACATGAACTTGATTTGGACTACTGATGAAGTCAAGTAAGAAAAACTCAATTGTAGAAATTGAAGTTAAATATAAAAAATCTAAATGAGACTAATTTGTTGTCCCTATCGACTTAAGATTTATCATGTCAATTATATTTTGCCCATCAACCGAATTACATCTAGAAGATGTTATGGATAAAGAGAAATTATCGAGTAACACCTGGAAGTTTGACAGTGATATAGGTCCAATAATTCATTCCGTCCCATGGAGGAGGACGAGGAAGTGTTAGCACCAGAAGTGCCATATATAAATGCAATATATGCATTATTATGCTTAACTCCATGTACTCGATATAATTTAGCGTTTTCGGTAATTTATTAGGTAGAATTATGTCACCTTACCGACATGCCCTATACTTCAATGAATGATGCAAAACTTATGATTTATATTGGCATTGACTAGAAGTCATATCCACACAAACTCGTTCCCAATCTATGGTTTAGTATTGGGAAAACAACTATGTCTTGGGGTTCTATGAAATGTACCTTAGTTGTCACTAGGTCAAATCATGCATGTTGTTTGCTTCACGAGATAGTGAGTGAATGCACATGGCCTGAAGCCAAGATTAAGCATGTTCGATATTTTTGTGAATTGGCTACCACAAAAGATCCTAAGAGATTGTATTTAACTGCATCGAGCAAATGAAGACGAGCTTCATTAAATATGACAACTCCAAGAACATAGTTATGAGGTTTTCTTCAATCAACAATAATAAGAGCTCAAACAATAATGATCCAGTAGATCATGAAACATGATAACTACGCTGACTTATTTACTAAGTTTTCGCCTAAAGTTACTGTGGTAAAGTATGTTAAGGATGCTGACTTGCGTAGATTACACAAGCTCGCTCCCTTGTAGACAACAAGGGGAGTTAACGTGAGGGGGAGTACCCTATATGTACTTAGTATCCAGAAGATACCCAGATGCCCTGTTGTACTCTTTTTCCTTTGTGCGAGGTTTATTTTTCATACGGGGTTTTCGTCACTCGCCAAGGTTTTAACGAGGCAACACATGCTGATTGGAAAGGTTGTGCGTTGTACTCTTTTACCTAACCGAGGTTGTTTTTTTCCATTGGGTTTTATTACTCGGAAGGTTTTAATGAGGCAACAAAAAAAGCACAATAGTGGTTCGATAGGAATCCCCAAGGGGGAGTGTTGTAAATAATATATAATGTGGTTATTCCTATCTCAAGCCACTCGGAGTTTATAACTCCCCACTACGCCACTAGAGATTCTCAACTTACCAACTATCCCATAACTCCCTCATTGATGTATATAGGGTATAACTTCCATGTAACTCCCATGTAACTTCCGGTGGTTTGCACCTATATAAATGAGAATATCCCCTCCCCTAAGTATCTCACAATTATCTCTCTACGGATTTTGTTTACTTGTGTTCTCTCATTCTCTCTCTATTATTATTATTATATTCTTATGTATTTCTACAATCACAAACCAAAGAGCTAGATTAAATAGACGATTTTACAACAAAAAGTATTATATAGATGATGAACTACTTTTCATGGCTTCTTCGATTAAATCTGCACAATATCCGCACTACAAAATTAATGAAACCATCTAATAGACTGCAACATTTATTGGATTGTGGAAATTTTAAAATTATGATCCGATCGAAGAAAATAATAATGAAAGTACAAGATAAAATAATTAATTTATTTTTATTTAATTAAAAAAAAATATTGCCTAAAATAATTTGTTATATGAACCTGCCATTTTCACTATTTTATTCATTAGCCTCTTAAATCCAAAGAAATTAGAGAATAAAGAAACATGCACTAATACTGGCATGAATTTACACTTATGCAGCTTATGTGAAGCGGAAAAAAAGAGGTTTCGATATTATCAAAAACTTAATATTCAAAGTTACGAGCCCCGGAAATCGAAATCATGTAATGATGTCACAATCTACTAATAGTTCTATAAAACGGATAAATGTCAAAGTAAAATATGTCGAATAGTCATCCAGACGAGTATAGTCTGCATTCCGGATGTAGATAGCCAACCAATCTAAAACCCTCGATAACATTTGGAATTAATTCAAATTATTACAAGGGCATCTTCGTTTACGGCAATGCCCTCATCAGAGGTGCACTGTGATGACTGAAGAGGAGCGGTGCTCGTTTCTCCATTATCCAACCTGGCATAACCGAGAGTGACCTGCATTTAAATGAACATTAGTTGGGTTATTGCTACGCAAAAAAAAAACATCAACGCATCGAATTCACATTGAGTTATACTTGCAGTTGAATTAAATTTCAAAGAAGAATGAAAATAAATCTTTTGGAAAGACATTCAAATGTTGGATAATTCATTCTTCTTTTTCCTTTTTTTTTCTATTTTCTCAATTAATAGGAAATAGGGCAAATTACGGGCACCCCTAAGTTATGGTCAAATTACAAAAACCTCTCTCCTGTTTTGGTAATTACAGCCACCCCCTCAACTATATATTATTTTACGAAAAAACCCTTCAAGTGATAAATTTAGGGATGTTAAATCGGTAAAACCGATCCATAATTTCGGTACGCCAACATTTCATACCGTTTACCGAACTGAATATACGATTTGGTTCGGTAAATAACCGAATTAATTAAATTTTATGTAAAGATATTTAAAAGGAGGTGGTGGATGTAATTATCCAAATAAGAGGGTTTTTTCGTAATTTGGCAATACCTCAAGAGGCGGCCGTAATTTGCCCTAGAAAATATATTGTAACCTAATTAGTGATCAAACATGGCTAAAACAGCAAGAAAATAGAATAAAAATACGGTTCGAACATAAATAACAACTATTGTACGATAGTCGGTCTTAAATAAAATGCACAAATATTATTAATTGCAAAGAGTTACTAAATCTGCACAATTTCCCCACTAAATGACGATTATTTGGATTATTTGGACAAAAAGAAATGAAAAATAAAATAAAATGTTGTACAAGAACATAGTGAAAATTCGTTATTCTAATGGAGGACGAATCATTTGATTTTATCTTAATTAAGAACATCGTGAAGAACTATTGTTCGAGAAAAAGCTAACCTGAACAGCACAACCGGCTGTCACAGGCCCAATCGTAGTACCGCAGACGAGCACATCATCTGGTTGAAAGCCGACTTTCAAATAGTCCAGCTGTACAGGTCCTTTACTAGATATTACGAAACGGCCTGTGAGGGTCGCTATGGAAAAATTACCCTGCAAGTATAACAATAAACTGTTCTTCGTAAGTTGATGATAACATATTTTTCATGGGGATCACTATTTCAAATACTAATTTTTGCTCACTTGAATACCAAAAAAATAAAAAATAAATAATTAATTGTAAATTACTTTAATGCCCTTAATGAAAATTAAAACCAAAAAAATATTACAAATACTATTTTTCTTTATTAAATACCAAATAATCAAAAACCTAAAAAAAACATTTCCCTCCTCACTCACAAACCCCTCACCTCCTCCACCTCCTTCTTCTCCCTCCCCAAAAACCCTCCTAAAAAACCCCAAAACAAAAGAAATCAAAACCTTACACAACTTGCAAAATGGCGTCAAATGACAATAGAATGGTAGTTTACGAGCAAGGAGAACCCATTCAGGTATGTATTCATGTATTTTTTGAGCTAAAACATCGATTTTGAAATTTTTTTTTTTTAAAACTCGCCATGTATTTTCGACACATACATGTCGAAAATACCCTTATTTTTCGACGTGTATGTGTCGAAAATACCCCTAATTTTCGACACTTAAGTGTCGATTTGGTTCCTGTTGCAAATTTACTTGTCTTATATTTTCGACACTTTTGTGTAGATCGATTGCACCCATTCATTTACCACGTCAGAAAAATTCCCAACAAAAGAAGCTTTATTGGCATGGGTTCGTGAAGTATGTAAAAGAATTGGAATGGTGTTAATGATTGGGGGTTCGAGTGACGGGGATAGAGGACGTAGGACACCGTATGTGATTGTTCGTTGTGAGCGTGGGGGCCATTATGTTGGCAAGAAGGTACCAGGTGAAGATGATCAAAGACCGGGAAAAAGGAGCACCGGTTCAAAGAAATGCAATTGTCCGTTTAAATTGAAGGGGACAAGAGAACACAAGGATGATGAAAAGGCTGAGTGGAAATTGGATGTTCATAGTGGTATTCACAACCACAACTTATTCGAAAACTTGCACGGACACTCTTATGCTGGAAGATTATCAAAGGAGGATGTTTCCTTTGTTCACACTATGAAGAAAGCAATGGTGAAACCAAGGGCAATTCTAAGAGCATTGAAGCAAAAGGACCCGTCTAATGTAACTGGTATGAAGACAGTTTACAATACTATCTCTAAGTTAAATTTCAGTGAATTGGATGGGAGATCTCAAGTGCAATCATTGTTCGTCAAGTTGAAAGAAGATGAATACCTCTCGTACCATAGATCGAACGAGTTGAATGCGATTACCGACTTGTTTTGGATCCACCCGAAATGCATTAAGTTGGCACAGTCGTATCCGTACGTATTCGTCATCGATTGCACGTACAAGACCAATCGTTACGGACTCCCATTTCTTGAGATTCTGGGTTTTACTTGTACCAACAAGACGTTCTCAATTGCCTTTGCATACTTGGACCACGAAAAGACGGAGAATTTTGAATGGGCGTTGCGTTGTTTGAAGGAGGCCATGACCAGTTGTCCTCGGCCTAATTGCATTGTAACAGATCGAGATTTGGGTTTAATGAAAGCAGTGGCCAATGTGTATCCATCGAGTCATCACTTGCTGTGTCGGTGGCATGTGAACAAGAATATAGTGGCCAATTGTAAGAAATTGTTCCCAAAGGACATCACCAAATGGAAGCAATTTCAGTCGAGTTTTTCGGCTCTTATTGAAAGAAATACCATAGAGGAGTTCAATGAGGAATGGGAGGATTTGAAAAGAACATTTATCGGTAATCTCCCGGCTATAGAATATGTAGCTAATTCATGGTTGGATCCGTACAAGGAGAGACTTGTATCGGTGTGGACAAATAAGTATACTCATTTTGGAACGTACACTTCTAATAGGGTGGAGGGGGCACACGGACGAATGAAAAGGGATGTGCGTAATTCAACTGGCACATTTGTGGATTTGTATACGAAAGTCCACAATCAAATTGTCGAACAACACAATGACATCAAGGCTTCCTTTGAAGTAAGTAAAAATACTTACGAGCACACTTTCAAAACGTTGATATACAATGAGCTTCGTGGAAGTATCTCAAAATACGCTCTGCAACTACTCAAAGTTGAGGTGGACAATGCGAAACTATTGCAACCGAGCGATATGGGTTGTAGTTGCGCCATCCGAACAACCCACAGTCTACCATGTCGCCATGAACTTCATGAGTATGTTGTTGTGAACAAATGTCCTATCCCACTTGAGTTAATAGGCTCGTATTGGAAACACATGAGTATGGAGCCCGTCGCGACCACAGACCAAGTCATCCTACCAACCATCGACGAAGAATTATCGGAATACCAGAAGCTCTTTGAATGTGCCGATCTCGATGCAAAAACTCGATTGCGCAACCATTTGAGACATTTTACCCACCCAGAGAAGACTAACCTTACGGAGCCAAGTGAAAAAGTTGTTAGCAAAGGTCGACCGGCAAAAAATAGGAAAGACAAATCAAGCACTCGGGACAAATCACATTTTGAGTATGTGGAGCCAAAGAAAAAAAAATCGAAGCAAGCTAGTTGTTCTCCAAAGGTAAATGTCGCTACTATCGTCTCATTTCATTGAAGTTGTATTTTATAATTGTGCTGAGTAATGAAGTGTAATATACTGCAGCTTATACCTGTACTGATGAGATTACGAGGGCACTCGAATGATTCTTTTAACACTATACCAACTGAAGAGTCAGGAAAAAGCACTATACCGACGCAAGAGTCGTTCAAACCATTATTTGAAGATGCAGATGTGGGATTGCCACCAGGTTTGATCGGCAAGAATAAGTACATTGACACGATCCATCCACGATTTCGTATGCACGTTCGAGAAATCATCAATGTCGGTTCAGATGGACACTGTGGATTTCGGGCAGTTGCCTCTATGATGGGATTTGGAGAAGATGAATGGGGTCGAGTGCGAGATGACATGCTACGGGAGTTGACTTCTAATTTTTCCACTTACACGACCATGCACCGTGGCGAAGAAACCGTTAGAAGCATGCAAGCTATTGTGAGTAACTGGGATGTTCCTGCAACTCGTGATCATTGGATGTTTTTTTCCAAATATGGGTCATGTAATTGCTTCAACATACAATATTGTGCTTGTCTACTTATCCAAGTATCAGTGTCTCACGTTCCTTCCTCTATCGAGCGATCCAAAGCTTTTCAGCGAGAGACAAGAGCACGGAATGGCATTCGTCGACAACTGTCACTTCGTGCATGTTGTCTTGAACAAGAATTGTCCAATACCTCCTATCGCCGATTATTGGTACCGATGTCATGATCCTAAAGCTGATGGTTGGAAGCCTGCAGAAATGGATGGTCGGATTACAGCATTTCGAGAACTAATAGGTCAAAATGTTGCCACGCGAGAGAGTTTCGAGATTATTACTATATCAGACAATGGTGATAGTTCTCCGAACAAAACTATGTAAAGTTACTGGTGCTAGTTTCAATGTTATTAAGTGTTGTGTTTTTAATTGAAAAAACTATGTTTTTTTTTTTTTTTTAAATTGCAATTTTTATTTGTAACATGCAATAAACCCCAAATATATTGCAATGTAACATAAAAAACACATCTAAGTGTTTTTGGACAAAAAAAAAATTGCAATTTTTTCAAAAAAAAAAAAAAATTGATACAGATGAAATTCGACAGCTAGCTGGCGAATTTGATCTGTATCAAATTTTTTTTTTTTTTTTGAAAAAATTGCAATTTTTTTTTTTTTGTGAAATTAACCCCAAATATATTGCAATGTAACATAAAAAACACATCTAAGTGTTTTTGGACAAAAAAAAAATTGCAATTTTTTCAAAAAAAAAAAAAATTGATACAGATGAAATTCGACAGCTAGCTGTTGTGAAATTAACC
>NW_012195017.1:0-58542 GCF_000504015.1 Erythranthe guttata | reverse complement strand
TGAATTGGGCGGCGTTCGGCGGTGTTTGGCGTCGGCTTCCGGCGGCGTCGATGGTTGGAGCGGCGGCGGCGGCGTCGGGCGGCGTGGGAGGGGTGGACGGAGGGAGGTTTGAAGGTTTGGCCGTTTTTTTTTTGTGTTTGATTTTTTTTTTTCTTTTTTTTTATTTGGTTTTCAAATAGGTAATTTCAAAGAAAAATTGATGTAATTAATATTTTGTATGAAAGGGTATTTTTGTACTTTTATTTTTATTTTGGTATTAAAGTAAGAAAAAACTTATAAATATGTACTCAATTGTGGTTTTCAACTTGGTACCGCATGGGTGTAGCTCAACTGGTTCCGGAGGTGGTAAGTTGGTGCAAGGTCCTAGGATCGAATCCTGGCAGCCGCAGTGTGGGAATTTCAACTTCAAATGAGGGTTGGTTCCTTGTGGGCACCAGGTCCGGGTCCGCTACCTTAACGGGACGTTGAGTTACCATGATTTACATCCTCCATCAATCATTGTCGGGCCCCTAGGGCGAGGGATTCGCCTTTTGGTGCAAACTAAGCAAAAGTTGGGATTTAAAATAGTTGCCCCCATTTTTCATGCCTTTCGATAATTATATCGTACACAAAAAAAAAAAAAAAAAAGTACGTAATTTAATTGTTCTTTTAGAAATGATACATTGTTTAAAAATTATTTGCACAGAGAAGTTACTAAATCTGCACGATTTTCCCCGCTAAATGACGAAATCTAGTACACTGCATTGTTTATTGAATCAAGCTAAATCGCTAAAGTTAATCATATTCTGCTATATATTATTTCGGATTTCTATATCTTACATTATGTAGCGAGAAAACTATTACAGGAAGAAACAAATACTTACGATCGACTCTACTATATGTACAGAGATGTATGGTAGGGAAAGAATGAATTACCTCAAATACAGTTGGCGAGGAGCCGTTTATATATATTCTAGGATTCGTTATATCGCCTGATACAGTATATATACATCCCTCCACTGACAAACCTCCACCGCTCGACTGGTTACACTCTTCGAATGTCGTATCCTTTTCCCAATGTCCTAAAACCACACAAAAAAATATTCAAAAAATAAAATAAAATAAGATATCGTGTATGCACAAAAGAAAATGTCTTAGGAATATCGTAAATTGCACTAAAGTTGCACGTTTAGGAGATTATCATAATTTTAAGATCCGATCAAAATATCAGACTGTGGTACAATATAGAGATTTATAAAAATAAAAACATACTAGACGTGTCGTTTTAAATTGCGATAGGACAACATATCGTAGAGTCAAATAAATGCGGCCGTATCCAAAAGGACTCATATTAATTCACTTTCTATAGAAGCTAGATAAAATATTCAAGTTTTAATTCACAATCCAGATAATCAAATCAACACAGAGAAGCAAAAGTACCCTACCTTGTATACAAAAATCAAAATAGAAAAATAAAATAAAAATCAGAATATGTGGACAGATGAAACCAATGAATGGGGAGATAACTAGACACAGATAAACACACAAATATTTGAATAGAGGGGCAAATTACGTCCACCCCTGAGGTATGGCCAAATGACGAAAAAACCCCTCTTGTTTGGGTAATTACAACCACCCCCTCATTTTAAATATTTTTATATAAGATTTATGTAATTCGGTTATTTACCGAACCAAATCGTATATACAGTTCGGTAAACGTTATGACATGTTGGCATTCCGAAATTTCTGTTCAGTTTTACCGATTTAACATCCCTAAATTTACATCTGGATATGTATTTTCGTAAGATAATACATAGTTGAGGGGTGACTGTAATTACCCAAACAAGAAGGGAAATTTCGTAATTTGAATATAAATCAGGGGTGGCCGTAATTTGCCCTAAAACAGAATTATATTATTTCAATAAAAGCCAATCATTTTTATACTTTAGTAGAAAACAGTAATAAACATGAACTATGTCTTTAGTCACATTCATTTGCGAGCAATCCAACCAACTTTTGCAGAGAGTTTGTTATAAAAAAACACACACAAAAAAAAATGAAAAGGAGACAGAAAATTAATAAAGGAAGCAACCTCTCCAGTCTTTATAGTAACAATGAAAGGCGACAACCGAGCAGCAAAATAAGTGAAGGGGTGTTTAGGAATCCTCGGTCGACGAACGGAGCTCGATGCATCGAATTTTGGATATTCAAGTGCCAAAATTACGGGACGCTCCTCCGCTGATGGATTTTTTTTACTCCCATGTACATGTGACATTTTAAATTTTATAGAAAATATCCCGGATAAAAAGGGAAACAAAAAATTTGTAGATGGAAAATAAGTTTAGAAAATATTTCGGAAGGGCTTGAAGATGTTGAGAGATCAGTGAGAAATAACCCAAATGAAAACGAGGTTAAATAGATAAAATTCTTGTCTTGGTTTACAACATATTAAGAAATTAATTATAGATTTAGCAAATACGAGAATAGAATCGAGGAATGGTTTTGCAAAATCTAGACTGAAATGGGAGGAAAGTCAATAGATAGTTATTACGAAATCTGAAAAGATGGATTTCGTAAATAATTTCGTGTGTTTTTGAATTATTTCCATTACTAGAGCATTTAAAACATTATTTGAATCTTCAATTTAATTTCGACAAACTTGTTCGAGAATAATGTGAAACGGAGTATTGGATGGCTAAATTAGGCATGTATACGCATGCATATACATATAGTACGTATATAGTTGTACACGTACAGCCATATATTTTGCGAATCCAAAACCCTAAACGCTAAACCCTAAATACTGTTGGAAGATAATGCACTAGACTCTTCGAATAACACATCAAGGAGTAATAACAGTCAAATGTATCTATCTCAAATGTATCTAGCATGTGTCCATTTGTCTTCTTCTAGTCTAGAATTTTCTATTGTTAAGTATATATATGTAAGCATTTTTTGCTATGTGAAGTGTAGAACGAGAAAAGCCAATTAGAGATAAATAAAAATATTAGTTTTGAGCTCTGCCGCAGCAACTCGAGTGAAATATTTTCTTTCTCAGTTTGTCTTTGCAAACTCACAAAGTGGTATCAGAGCGAGGTTCTTTTGTATGAACTGGGAGTAACATTAAAAAAAAAAAATGTCAGCAGAATCATCACATTGTTTCATTCCAGTTTTTGGGGGAGAAAATTACGATTTTTGGAAAATTAAAATGAGAACGTATCTCATGTCAGAAGGATTGTGGAGTGTCGTCGATAGTGGATTCGAGGAGCCAGAAGATGCAAGCCAACTGTCAAATGCAGAAAAGAAAAGGCTTGATGAGACGCGTATTGCCGATGCAAAAGCACTCTCAAAGTTACATAATGCAGTAACCGCACCAATGTTTCCGAGAATAATGGCGGCTTCTAATGCTAGAGCTGCCTGGCAAATTTTAGAACAAGAATTTCAAGGTGAAAGCAAGCTAATTGCCTTAAAAATCCAAAGTCTTCGAAAGGATTTCGAGAACTTAAAGATGAATGAATCTGAAACCATTCAAGACTACTCATCAAGAGTCACGGAAGTAGTGAATCAACTTTATTCACTTGGAGAAAACTTATCAAGCCAGACCATTGTGGAAAGAGTCCTGAACAGTTTGCCGGAGAAGTACGATGACATGGTGGTTGTGATTGAAGAGACGAAAGATCTGTCTACACTAACCCTGCAGCAACTCTTGGGTTCATTAAAAAATCATGAACAGAGAAAATCGAGGCGCAACACTCACTCAATTGAAAGTGCTTTCCAGTCAAAGTTGTCGTTTGGATTGCACAAGAAAAACGACTCCAGCAAAGGGGCTGATCTAAGGAAAGATCGGGGTGGTCCAAGAAAAGATGCTTGGCACAACAGAAGTACGGAATCAAAATACGAGAAAGGTACGCATTCCAAGGATTCAAATTTATTTTGCAGAAAATGCAAAAGAACGAACCATGATACACAAGATTGTCGATATCTTGGTCAACCGCAATGCCATGGGTGTCAAAAATTTGGTCATCTGAAAAAGGATTGTCGCGTCAAATACAAAAATCAGCCTAGATTCGAAAATCGTGCAAATATTACAAAAGAAACAGAGATTGAGGAGGCAAATTTGTTCTATGCTTGCCAATCGGCTCTAGAAGAAAATTCAAAAAAATGGCAGCTGGATAGCGGATGTAGTAATCATATGACAGGAAATGAGAAAATATTTCTCGATATGGATAAAATCAGCTCTAAAGTTCGACTGGGCAATGGTGCACTTGTTCAAGCTAAGGGAATGGGCACTATTTCTATCGAAACAAAAAGGGGAAAAAGGTACATTCACGAGGTCCTATTTGTTCCTGATATTGAAGTAAATTTGCTCAGTGTTGGTCAATTGATCGAGAATGGTTATCATCTCCATTTTGGTGATAATGCCTGCAAGATTTTTGATAAGAATAAACAATTCATCGCACACGTCACAATGCAGGAAAAGAGAAGTTTTCCTATTGAATTTCATTATGAAACAATTCATGCTTTGAAAGCTGAAGTCTGGCAGGATTCTTGGTTGTGGCATAGACGTTTTTGTCATCTAAATTTCTATGGATTAAAGCTTTTAAGGCAAAAAGGCATGGTCCACGGGCTGCCGGAAATAGAGATAGATGGTGAACCTTGTGAAGAATGTATAATGGGTAAGCAAGCTAGGCTGCCATTTCCAAAAGGAAGATCTTGGAGAGCCAAAGCTCCTCTCGAGCTTATTCATACAGATATTTGTGGGCAAATGAGGACTCCGTCTTTCAACGACCACAAGTATTTCTTGACGTTCATCGACGATTACTCAAGAATGACTTGGGTGTATTTCTTGAAGCAGAAGTCTGAAGCTTTCGGCGTCTTCAAACAATTCAAAGCACTTGTTGAAAACCAAAGTGGTCTGAGAATCAAGCTTATTAGAAGTGACCGAGGCGGCGAGTATACTTCCAATGAGTTCGAGAGTTATTGCAAGAATGAGGGCATTCGAAAGCAATTGACAGCAAGCTACACACCGCAGCAAAATGGTGTTGCGGAGAGGAAAAATAGAACAATTGTTGATATGGCAACGTCAATGCTAAAGGAGAAAGAATTGCCAAAGATTTTCTGGGCCGAAGCTGTTCACACAGCTGTTTATGTTCTAAATCGCTGTCCTACTAAAGCAGTGAAGAACCTAACGCCATTTGAAGCTTGGAGCGGTGTGAAGCCATCGGTAAGTCGTTTTAAAATTTTTGGTTGCATTTGTTATGCTCATATACCTCCAGAAAAAAGGATCAAATTTGATAACAAAAGCACCAAATGTATTTTTATTGGCTATAGCGACGAAACGAAAGGCTACAGATTATATGATGTTGAAACTGAAAAGTTAATTGTTAGTCGAGATGTTATTTTCAATGAAAAAGCTTCGTGGGATTGGACAAATAAAAGAGTGCAGGAAATGCCCGTTGTTTTGGTTCAAAATCGTAAAGAAGTTGCCAGAGTACAAGAAGAACCAGCTTCTCCTCAAACACCAGGCTCTGAAACTTCATCATCCTCTTCTTCTCCAGAGTCCTCTCCAAAAAGGTTTCGCAGTTTGAGAGAAGTCTACGAGTCGTGCAATTTCTCTGCGATAGAACCTGAATCTTTTGAAGAAGCTGAGAAACAAGATGTTTGGGTCGATGCTATGAACGAACAATTGCGAATGATTGAGAAAAATCAAACGTGGGAACTAGTTGATAAACCAACAGGCAGGGACGTTATCGGCTTGAAATGGATATTCAAAACAAAGTTCAATCAAGACGGAAGCATTCAAAAGCACAAAGCCAGGCTTGTCGCTAAAGGGTTTGTCCAGAAACCCGGCATTGATTTTCACGAAAGTTTTGCTCCAGTTGCTCGCCACGAGACAATTCGTACCCTGATTGCACTTGCGGCACAAAAGGAATGGAAAATATACCAACTTGATGTTAAGTCCGCCTTTCTAAATGGGATGTTGAAGGAAGAAGTTTTCGTCGAGCAACCACAAGGTTTTCATGTTGAGGGAGCTGAAAATAAAGTTTACAAGTTAAGAAAAGCACTTTACGGGCTCAAGCAAGCACCGCGTGCTTGGTACGAAGAGATTGATAAATATTTCATGAAGAAAGGATTTGAGCGAAGCAAAAGTGAGCCTACACTTTATGTGCTTCAGAAGGGAATTCACATTCTCATTGTGTCCATTTACGTTGATGATTTGATTGTTACCGGAAATGACTACAAATTTATTCAAAGTTTCAAATCCGACATGATGAGCACTTACGAGATGAGTGATCTGGGGCTGCTACATTATTTTTTGGGTATTGAGGTTTCCCAACTCGATACTGGAATTTTTATTGGACAGCAGAAGTATGCTGAAAATATGCTACGGAAATTTAAAATGGAAGGTTGCAAAGATGTTGCAACACCTCTTGTTGCAACTGAAAAGCTGAAAAAGGAAGATGGGGCAAAAAATGCAGACGGTTCAATATATAGAAGTCTCGTAGGCAGCCTATTATACTTGACAGCTACTCGGCCTGATATGATGTTTGCAGCAAGTTTACTCTCGTTTTATGCAGCAGCCCAGTCAGAATCATTTTAGAGCTGCAAAGCGAGTTCTTAGATATCTGCATGGTTGTTGGGTGCTAAATACCAACACGCAAGTGCACGTATCGCAAACAAGTAATAAAGTGGACTCGTGAGAGTCGGATGTCGATCCCACAGGGAATACGCAAATTACCTAATCCTAAGTACCAAATTCTAACAATTATGATTTTTATCCAGCCTACGCAAGTTTGTCAAATTAAATTAATTAAACAACTAAACTAATTAAGAAAGCAAATAACACGGGAAAATATCAATTAAAACGGACCTAGGATTTTATCTTCCCCCTATGCAAGAATTGCTCACCCAAAACCCCTCAATTATGAAATATATGATTCATGATTATTAACCCGAGACACTAATTTACTCATAACCCGCTGTCGCGTGTATTATGAGTCTATTATTCATAAGCGATTCACTATATGTCTATGCAAACCAATTATGAGTAAAGCATTAACTAACAAGTCTCGTAAATGGCTACCTAAGGTGATATCTGTATGTCTACGACACCACATGCAATTGACACACTCATCCGGTGAAAACTACTCGAAGGTTCTTCTACTTACCGTCTAATTATCAAAATAGCTCTGTCGAGTCAATCCCAATAATCACAGATAAAGCACATAAATTGATCAAGTTCATGCACTAACAATCATAACAAGTAGAAGAAATAATCATAAAATCATAATTGCATAATCTCAAGAAAAAGGGTTCGCAATCCCTACATAGGGTTCCAACAAAATCCTAGATTAAAAAAACTTAGCTACTCATAACGAAAAACATAATAAAAGTAATAAAAGTCATAAAAGCTATAAATAAAAGTCAAAGAGGGGAACTAGGATGAACATTCGTCAAGTCTTCGTCTTCGTTCTTGTGCTCCTTGATCGCGTGTAGAAAGATGAAAAATAAAAACCTAAAGATTTGAGATAAAAAGTAAAAGATCCAAGATAATCCTAATTGTGTGCTTGTGGCCTTTAAATAGGGTGCAAAAATATAATAGGGCGGGTTTCCTTGTGTAATTAAAATTCCTTCACTGCGCCATCACGACCATCCGGACGGCCGTGTGAGATTTATGCCTAAAATCCGCACGGCCGCGCGGTCCTTGATACTCCAGAATTCTGCTTTTTCACTTTTGGCCCACTTTTTCTCCGAATTTGCAGTTTTCACCCCAAAAGTTGCCAATTCTTCAATTTGCACCTAAAATACAAATAATAACCAAATTAAGCACCAATTATCGTAAAAACACATCAAAAGCTCCAATTAAAAGGTACAGTTAAGTGTATAAATATACACTTAACACACCCCCAAACTTGAACTTTTGCTTGTCCTCAAGTAAAATCAATGTAAAGACACAAAACACGACTATACATCTCATTACATAGATCGATTGGTCAACTTCGCGTTTTCAGAACTTGCAATTGTGATGATAATTCCTAGGTATTCGCAAGCTTAACATTCAACGGCACTTAGTCACTCACTATTACCAAAAACCACAAATCATACAATTGCTTCAAATATCCAATATTTGCAAGTTAAAGATAGAAAGAATTTGTACTTACATGCATATATTTGACTCCAAATACTCACCAAATTATTTTACTCAACTAATATTGAACAATAAGCTATTGGGATCATTGGGACTTTGTGGCTTTCAATTGTTAGGCTCTTTGGTCCGAGGTAGGTAATATGGGAATGTGTGGCTAATTTTCTTGAATTGAGGTGATTACGCCAAAATTTGAAAGCTAGGCGTTTGAAACAATAAATTCACCTATAGGGACTTTAATAAACTCGACTCTCCAAAATTCACACGTCAACACTTTTGCCTTGAGGCAATGGATCGAGTTTTCAACACAATTCAACCACTAGTCCTTATTTCTCCCTTCTAATCTATTCTTCTTCTTCTTCTTCTTTTTCTTTTTTTTTTTTTTTTTTTTTTTTCGAATCGAATTTAGATATATATATATATAAAGATGCACGTATATATATATATATATATATCTATATATTTTTTTCTTTTCTTTTTTTTTTTCTTTTTTTTTTTTTTTTTTCGAAGAAGAAGAAAGATCTAATAAAACATTTCGACCGAACTCCAAGGGATAATTATTCAAAAATCTCCACTTTTCCACCTTCTACAATTGGCTAAAAGAAAGAACACCTTTTTTCTCCGAGGCTCAAATCAAGGTTCGAAGGATACAAATTTAAAGGTAGGCTAGAAAGGCTCAAACGGTTCAAAGAAGGCCCAAATCATATCCCAAATCACTTATTATCAACACTTCGTATCATAAATGTCCTAAGGTGAGATTTAAAACCGAACAAAGCATGATTGAGCACAAATAAATTCCAAATTTAAAATGCAAAACATTCAACCAAAACAATGCACAAAGTGTGATTCCTAGCAATAATTCACTTCTACGTTCCGTTGAATCGAAAGCTAAACAAATATCTACTCCTTATCAACATAAAACAAGTAATCTCATCATCAAACATTGACCATCTCCCATCATAATAATTCATCGATGCGTCGAACCAAATTCTTTTTTTTTTTTATTTTTTTTATTTTTTTTTTATTTTTTTTTCTTCGCACGGCCGTGCGAAAGTATGGCCTAAAATCCGCAAGGCCGTGCCATTTGGTGAATTTGGGCAGTAGCCCTTCTTAATTTAGGACGGCCGTGCGAAATTATGGCCTAAAATCCGCACGGCCGTGCCATTTGGTGAATTTGTGCAGTAGCTTCCCCGAAATCTCACACGGCCGTGTGAGATTTCTGCCTCTTTCTTGCACGGCCGTGTGAATAATTGCAATTGGGTCCCTGAAAAATAAAAACTTCTAATTAGTGCCCATAAACTTTTTTTTTTTTTTTTTTTTTTTTTTTTTTTTTGAAAAATAAAATAAAATGAAAGCAAAACTAAAAATTTAAAATAACATAAAATAAGAAAAACGAAAGCTCGGGTTGCCTCCCGAGAAGCGCTAAGTTTACAGTCTTCAGCCAGACTTTGTTCTTGCTCTTCAATTCCTTAGCTTTTGAACCCATCTCCTTACTTCCTTTTGGAGAAAGTCTTGAATAAATGGGTTGATCCGATTCTTCTTTCGACTGGTTCGTTTAGGAATGCCCTTGAATTTATTCTTCTTGATGTCATGAGGCTTGCCAACATCGTCTTTTATCACGGTGTTTTGAGTAGGTGTTGTAACCAACTCAACCCTTTTCTTTTGTTCTCCTACATGCACATTAGTATCCACAAAAAAATTTAAATCATGTAATTTAACAGGAAAAAGTTTAGAATCACTTACCTCATCAAGAAGATAACATCCATTAGCCGTAATAGGCTTTTCATCCACCCGGTACACCTTGAAGATCACTGTTTCTTCCCCCACACTCATTCTTAGCTCTCTCTTTCCTACATCAATAATTGACCTACCGGTTGCTAAGAATGGGAGTCCTAAAATAAGGGGAATATTTTCATCTTCCTCTATGTCTAGTACTAGAAAATCGGCCGGGAGTATGAACTTATCTACCTTGACCAATACATCTTCAACTATACCTAAAGGGTGAGTAAAAGATCTATCGGCTAGCTGCAAGGTCATGGAAGTAGGCTTAATTTCTCCTAAATTCAATTTCTCATAAATTGATAAAGGCATTAAATTTACGCTCGCCCCTTGATCACACAACGCCCGCCCAAAATACCTAGTACCTATTGTGCATGGAATGGTACAACTGCCCGGATCTCTAAGCTTCGGTGGAATTTTATTTGAAAGGACAGCACTACTTTGCTCATTTAAGTCTATTATTGCTGCACACTCCGGAAGCCTCATCTTCTTCGATACAAGTTCTTTTATAAACTTAACCCAATTCGGCATATGCTTAAGTGCCTCAACAAAAGGAATATTAACATGCAACTTTTTAAGATAATCCAAAAATAACTGAAATTGCATATCAAGCTTGGAGTTTTGAAAACGTTGAGGGAAGGGTACCTTGGGAGTAGATTCACTTACTGCGATCTTTGTGTTGCTTGGCCCGACCTCGGTCTTTTCTTTGGGCTCCTCTACAATAGGCGGTGGTGCAACGGACTTTTTAGGACCTTCCTCTAATTGCCTCCCATTTCGCAAACTTACTGCATTGCACTGCTCTATGTTGTTCTTCCGAGGATCTTCCGTATTCGACGGCAGTGCTCCCGATGGCCTCGCGTTTAGCTGGTTTGCAAGCTGACCCATCTGTGTTTCCAAATTTCGAATGGAAGCTTGAGTCGACGTCATGAATTTCGCTAAGATGTCAGCGAGGTCAACTCCTTGGGTCGGAGCTTGAGGTGGATTTTGGAATTCGGGCGCTGGCCTTTGTCCTTGCTGATTTCCTCCCCATCCAAAGTTGGGGTGATCTTTCCATCCCGGATTATAAGTGTTGGAGTACGGGTTCCTCTGTTGTCGGTTGGTGTCATTCACGTAATTTAGAGACTCTGTTTCTGCTAAGCACCGGTCGGGACCTTGGATTGCATGGACTTGCTGGGTCTGCAAAGCTGCAACTTGCTTTGATAGCTTTTCTAACTGGGCGGTGATTGCGGTGACTCCGTCTAACTCTAAAATTCCTCCCGTCTTATTGGCTCCGCTATTTGACCGGTCCGATGCCCGCATGTATTTGTTCCTTGCGATCCGCTCCAAAAGCTCGTAAGCTTCGTCATATGTTAAGCTCATGTACATACCGCCCGCTGCTGAATCGAGCACCGTTCTCGAATTATCTTGCAATCCATCATAAAATATTTGAAGTTGCCGCCACTCTTGAAGACCGTGATTCGGGCATCTCCGAATTAATTGTTTGAATCGCTCCCACGTCTCGAACAACGCTTCACCGGCTTCTTGTAAGAAGTTTTGTATTTCTCTCCGGATTCTCTCAGTTTTGGTTGGGGAGTTGTACGTATTCATGAAGAGCTGTGCTAGCTGGGGCCAAGACGAGATGGAATGCGGTGCACGAGTTTGTAGCCATTCTCTTGCGGCTCCTTGGAGAGAGTGCTTGAAAAGGCGGAGTTGCACTGCTTCAGGGGATACTCCGTTCATCTTGTGTGAATCACACGTTTCGAGAAAGTTGACCAAGTGGAGATGTGGATCTTCGTGAGCCAATCCGCTGAATAAACCATTGTTTTGGAGCATAGTGAGGAGTCCCGCTCGAATTTCGAAATTGTTGGCTTCAATGGGGGGCTGCTGGATGCTTGATTGAAACCCATTGAGTGTTGGAACGGTGTACTCATGCAATGCTCGTTGACGAGGTGGATTAATTAGCTGGCGTTGCTCTTGCTCGTTGACGAAATTTCCTGCCGCATTCGATAGGTGCCCTTGGTCATCTCCCCTACGATTATTCTCTTCTTCCATTCGTATAAAAAGTACCTAAAACAAAAATAATAAAAATAAAATAAGCAAAAAGAATAATAAAATAAAATAAATAAAACGGCTGAAGTAAGAAAAATTGCTCAAATTTAATATTAGGATAAATAGATAATTTAGCCGTATTCCCCGGCAACGGCGCCAAAAACTTGTTGGGTGCTAAATACCAACACGCAAGTGCACGTATCGCAAACAAGTAATAAAGTGGACTCGTGAGAGTCGGATGTCGATCCCACAGGGAATACGCAAATTACCTAATCCTAAGTACCAAATTCTAACAATTATGATTTTTATCCAGCCTACGCAAGTTTGTCAAATTAAATTAATTAAACAACTAAACTAATTAAGAAAGCAAATAACACGGGAAAATATCAATTAAAACGGACCTAGGATTTTATCTTCCCCCTATGCAAGAATTGCTCACCCAAAACCCCTCAATTATGAAATATATGATTCATGATTATTAACCCGAGACACTAATTTACTCATAACCCGCTGTCGCGTGTATTATGAGTCTATTATTCATAAGCGATTCACTATATGTCTATGCAAACCAATTATGAGTAAAGCATTAACTAACAAGTCTCGTAAATGGCTACCTAAGGTGATATCTGTATGTCTACGACACCACATGCAATTGACACACTCATCCGGTGAAAACTACTCGAAGGTTCTTCTACTTACCGTCTAATTATCAAAATAGCTCTGTCGAGTCAATCCCAATAATCACAGATAAAGCACATAAATTGATCAAGTTCATGCACTAACAATCATAACAAGTAGAAGAAATAATCATAAAATCATAATTGCATAATCTCAAGAAAAAGGGTTCGCAATCCCTACATAGGGTTCCAACAAAATCCTAGATTAAAAAAACTTAGCTACTCATAACGAAAAACATAATAAAAGTCATAAAAGCTATAAATAAAAGTCAAAGAGGGGAACTAGGATGAAGATTCGTCAAGTCTTCGTCTTCGTTCTTGTGCTCCTTGATCGCGTGTAGAAAGATGAAAAATAAAAACCTAAAGATTTGAGATAAAAAGTAAAAGATCCAAGATAATCCTAATTGTGTGCTTGTGGCCTTTAAATAGGGTGCAAAAATATAATAGGGCGGGTTTCCTTGTGTAATTAAAATTCCTTCACTGCGCCATCACGACCATCCGGACGGCCGTGTGAGATTTATGCCTAAAATCCGCACGGCCGCGCGGTCCTTGATACTCCAGAATTCTGCTTTTTCACTTTTGGCCCACTTTTTCTCCGAATTTGCAGTTTTCACCCCAAAAGTTGCCAATTCTTCAATTTGCACCTAAAATACAAATAATAACCAAATTAAGCACCAATTATCGTAAAAACACATCAAAAGCTCCAATTAAAAGGTACAGTTAAGTGTATAAATATACACTTAACAATGGTACACGGGATTACGGTATTTTCTATAAAGCAGGAGAACCATTGAAGCTTTACGGGTATTGTGACAGCGACTGGGCCGGATGCCTCGACGATATGAAAAGCACATCAGGTTATGTGTTTTCCCTTGGTTCAGGTATCTGTATGTGGGCCTCAAAGAAACAAAAAACAGTGGCGCAATCTTCTGCCGAAGCAGAATATGTTGCTGCAGCCAAAGCTACTTCTCAAGCAATATGGTTGCGAAGGATTATGGAAGACATGGGTGAAAAACAAAACGAAGAAACCGTGTTGTTTTGTGATAACAAATCTGCGATTGCAATGGGGAAAAATCCAATAAGTCATGATCGGACGAAGCATATTGCCATCAAATATCATTTTATAAGAGAAGCCGCTGAAGATGGTGAAATTTGGCTTGAGTATTGTAAGTCAGAAGACCAACTTGCCGACATACTCACTAAGCCTCTTACCAAAGAAAAGTTCATCTACTTGAGAACATTGATTGGAGTAGTAAAGAAAGTGCATTAAGGAGGAGTGTTGGAAGATAATGCACTAGACTCTTCGAATAACACATCAAGGAGTAATAACAGTCAAATGTATCTATCTCAAATGTATCTAGCATGTGTCCATTTGTCTTCTTCTAGTCTAGAATTTTCTATTGTTAAGTATATATATGTAAGCATTTTTTGCTATGTGAAGTGTAGAACGAGAAAAGCCAATTAGAGATAAATAAAAATATTAGTTTTGAGCTCTGCCGCAGCAACTCGAGTGAAATATTTTCTTTCTCAGTTTGTCTTTGCAAACTCACAAATACTAAACAATTACGTGCGTGTTTATATACACATTTGTGATCTTCTGTTTTATGACTGCATGCAGCATCGTTACGAGTACTTCTCGTATAAGTCATAATAAAATTCTTCACAATTCCAGATATTCTGCCATTTATTTATTCTTCTTTTGACATATTATTTTTCCTTCATTACTATTTTTCATTTTCCTTTTTGACCTGCTTTTTTTGCTTGACCGGAAACATGCAAATCCGATTGCTTGAATCCAGAAAATTCATAAATTTGGGAATCATCTATCAAAAATCTTATAGCTAAAATCCAACAAGCAGCATTTATTGGTGACCGATGCATTCTACAACAGGAAGAAATTAATCAATTAAAAAAACATTATTATATGATAATTATAATAAGAATTCTTTAGAGCATGCATCTAATATTTGTTATGGTATACGTGTTTATTGTGTACGAGTATATATAGATCATAACGAAAACCAGTTTGTTAACATTCAGTTCATCAAATGGCCCAAAGTTTATATCAACTAAGCTATACATTGACTAACTAAAATTAAAATTTGGGGTAAATTACAATCACCCCCCTGAGGTTTAGTCGAATTACGAAAAAACCCCTCTTGTTTGGGTAATTACAACCACCCCTCAACTATCAATCAAATCTTCTTACACGTCCACACTTGATATTTCCATTTTAGTGGAATCTTCTAGATTATATGGAATATTCTCAATTTTAATTTGTACCCGTTTTATCCCATTCGAGCTCCACATTTTGAAGCAAGATGATCATAAGATGTATTTTTTGGCTTGTAAATATCTGATTATTGTGCATCATAATATGTATTTTGCACAAAACGAGTACAAACTAGAGAAGATTTTCCGATAATTATGTTGAATTTGACACCATAAGGGTGGAGGTGTAAGAAGATACATAGTTGTAGTTGAGGGGTAGATGTATGTAATTATCCAAATAAAAATGAGTTTTTTTTCTTCGTATTTTGACCATACCTCAGGGGTGGTTGTAATTTACCCTAAAATTTATAAAACGTAAGATTAAAGACATACTCTATGAGAATTAAAATCCAAGCCCGTGATCTCATAAACATTTCAACTCACAAACTGGGTCGAGAAGCACTAGTTATTTTAACTTACGGCAGCTAACAGTTATAAATAATAGGGGTCTTTACAAATAAGCACATCAATGGGTACTTATTCATAAAGAGATCCAGACAAAAAACTCCTTTACCAATAAGTCCACACATGATCCAGATTTTTGTAAATGAATAAAATAACCCCTCATACTTTAATATGCTCCAATTTCATCATTAACTTTATTTAACCTCAATTTGACCCCAAATTTCACAAATTATTCAATTTTGATCCAAAACATTTTTTTTTCAAAAAAAAAAAAATTCAAATTTTTTTTTTCCCGCCGGATTCCAGCGTTGACTTTTCGAAAAAAAAATTCTTTTTTTTTCTTCCGAATTTTTTCGCCGATTTCCGGCGTTGACTTTTTTGAAATTTATTTATTTAAATTTTTTTTTCTTCTTTTCTTTCTTTCTGTAACTTTGTTTTTCGTTTAAACAACAATATTGTTGTTGGTAAAAAGGCAACTCTATGAGAATTAAAATCCAAATCCGTGATCTCATAAACATTACAACTCACAAACTGGGTCGAGAAGCACTAGTTATTTTAACTTACGACAGCTAACAATTATAAATAATAAAACGAGATACAAGTATTAAAATAGACTTGGTAAAATATACAACAAGAACTGTACTAAAATAAAGAGACGATTTTCTATTTGTGAGAGATAAATTTTTTTTTTAATAAGATGGAGTAATTCCATTAGCAGTCCTCAAAGGGCGATTGAGCACATGGGTGGTTTTATTTGTGCTATTTTTCTTGAGTCGTCAACTAAACCATGTGCTAAAAACCGGTGGAGAGAGAATCCGCAGCCAACGCGTAATTATTTTGCTAAAAATCAACCGATATTGCAGATGCAACCCAGTTTTGTGATGGGTGGGCTAAATTAAAATATTTGACTCGACAGCGATTAAGTCATGGGTTCAAGGTTCAATCGGTCTGGTTTGAACAACAACGAAGGTTACTCATTATTAGTTTTGGAAGTTAGTTATGTACGTGACGAGGGTATTTATGTCTTTCTATTGAAATGATATTTTACTTGAAGCTCGAGGGAATTGAAATTTCTTGGCAAGTTCCAATTAGATGAGTAGTAGAATTCAAGAAAAGTTTGATTTTTTCATAACATATATAACCAGTTATAGAAAAGAAGAGAGTAGTGTTGAAATATGTCGAAGGTGTATGATAGCTGGGAGAGGTTGGTGGCAGCTGTCCTCGACAAACAACATCTTAGATACCTTGCGCTATGTGAAAGCTTCGACAGCTCTATTTCAGCTGATTTCAGTTCAGGTTTCAGCTTTGAAGATGAAACATGTACTGGTATTTCAGTAATATATATATATACTACTCGTTAAATTAATCTCGATTTTAGGTCTCTAAATAAGTATTAAGTATGTACCAATTGTGGGTTGTTTGCATTTGGTTGACTGCAAATCTTGTTAGCCAGATTATTTGGAAATTGAGGAAAGCTAATTTCAATCTTCCAATGAAATCATTCATTTTTTATTTTCTTTTACTTTTAAGAAGCTGCAAGTCACACGTTCACTTCATTTTTATATTGCAAATTTGCAGTAATTATAAGAAAAAGTTGCATTATCGACACCTCAATTGTGACAAATGCAAAAGTTTCCATTAATTGATATATATTAAGCAACAATTTTTTTTGTTATGACTGATAGTTTCTTTTGTTGTCACTTACTGCTTCTTTTTGTTACTAAAACAAGTGGGAGCATAATGAATCGAGCTTGGTCGAGATGAGTGCATGATTGTTCAAAATGTTGTGTTTGAGCTTCATTTCATTAAGCAATCAGAGCGCGCTTTGATCGGTTAGAAAACAGATCGAGCCCGAATAACTTCATTTTTCATACACAATATATAATTGAATAAACTAGTTAATATGGTCAGACTTCAGAGACTCAGAATGGTATACAAATATATATATGCTGAGGGCAGTGTAATTAAGTTTTCTTTTTCCGTGTAAACTCGATGCACTTCAATTATATGCTCCAATGTTATTAAGTATAACAATCACGTTTACATGTTTCTTGTGAATCTCGTTAAGCGTCTAGAATTTCCAGCAATAGCATCAGCCGTGGAGCTAAATATTCCATCCAAGCAGAGCACATTGAATTTGAAGAATTGAAAAAGGCGACGAAAAACTTTCGATCGTACTCGGATTCAGGGCAAGCAGCATTTGGTCATTTTTCGAAAGGATGGATTGATGAGAACACTCTTACTGCTTCCAAACCTGGATTCGGAACAGCTGTTACTGTCGATATATGGAGTGTGGGAGGACATCAAGCCATTAAATTAAGAGTGCTTTTTGGTATTTTTTGTTTTCCTTTAATTAATTTTCATAATAATTATAGTTTCCTTATGCTTCTTTTTTGCTTTTACCAACCAACAACTACAACTTGTGCAGAAGGAGATTAATTATTTGTATCGATTTCGTCATCCAAACATAGTTAAACTCATTGGATATTGCTCTGAAGAAAATTACATGATTTTGGTATATGAATTCATTCCCAAAGGAAACTTGGACCATCATTTATTCCGAGGTAATAATTTTTTGTATACTAATTGTTTTTTGATGACTTACTTATATGATGATGTTTATTGTTAGATTTATTTTGTGCAAATATTAATTATTTGTGTCAGATTCAGTTCTTAATTGTTGTTGCGTAAAGTGTTGGAACAGTTCGTAGAAACATAATTAAAAAGAGATTAAATACAACCTCAACCAAAAATTTAAGTTGTTCGTGAAATGTATCATTTAATATTAATATCTCTAATACGAACATTGATAATTTGAACCCGTGACATAGGATCACATGATCAAACACTGCCTTGGGTGGCAAGAATCAAAGTGGCTGTTGATGCTGCTCGAGCACTAGCTTTCTTGCACGACTATGAATACCCAGTCATACACCGAAGTTTTAATATTGCTGACATTCTTTTGGATGGGGTATATAGGTGTAATTATATATATATATATATATATATATATATATATATATATATATATATATATATATATATATATATATATATATATATATATATATATATATATATATATATATAAAACCATCTATTTATTGTTTGCCTATCATCTTGTGTTGGTGCAGGAATTTAACGCAAAATTGTGCAATTTCAGTTTGGCTACGGACGGTCCGACAGGCAATAGGACTCATGTATCCACTCAAGTTGTGGGTAGAGTTCGTTACGCTGCACCGGAATATGTTGCAAGAGGTTCAATTTTATCTAAATTCTTGATGTTGTTAATTCAGAAGCATTATTTTGTTGGTGTCTTAATAAGCATCATCATATGTCATAACAAATCCCTTTGATTATAAACAAACAGGTCAGTTAACAACAAAATGCGATGTGTATCGTTTTGTGGTCGTTTTGGTTGAATTACTAACCGGACGGAAAAGTCTTGACTATAAAAGGCCTTTTAATGAGTGCAATCTAGTAGATTGGGCTAAACCGTATTTGCGTCGCAAGAAAACTCTGTCTCGGATTATGGACCCCAAACTAGAGGGCCGATTCCCTCATAAGGAAGCATATACTGCTGCAACAATTGCTCTGCAGTGTCTAAGCCAAATGCCAGAACAAAGACCAAGGATGGCTGAGGTTTTAGTTGTCTTCGAGCAGATGAATTCGTGAGGTGTCATAAATATTTTTTTTACAACTCACGACGTTTTTCCACCATTTAACCATTTCTATGTAAATTCTTTTTGAGGTGTTGTTACTTATTCTATCGTTGAATATGCACATATATTTATATTTGTTAATATATTTCAATAAGAACTAGAACTGTTATACGATTCCTTATGATTTACAATTTGTATATTTAACAAAAGGATTTACGATTCAATTTGCGATTTAAGGGTAAAATTACAGTGAACAAAATCAAGTAGTGGATGCATTAGCTAATGAGACGTATTCTTGTAACAAAAGGTGAAATCCCACGCCCCAGGGCCCCCATCCATCGGTCGACAAGTATTTGATGGAGGAATGTAAATTATCTTGAGCATAAGTAGTTCTATCACCCACATGATGTACCTAAGGCAATTCAATATATTCTTTGCCCGGATAGAATAACTTTTGTACTATTAGTTTTCAAGGTAGTTTTTTGAATTTTTACATTTTTTTGGACAAATGATTGACACTGCGCCTGAATGCTTTTATCAGGATGGTTCTAATGAAGTCTATTTTAGTGATAGAATTTGCAATACGGGTATTAATTTTTATTGTTATTATCTTTTCATAATGAAGGTTAGTGCAGTGGATAAACCTACACTATTGTGTATAGCTTGCAAATTATACGAGAGACGTAAACCACATTATGCTAACTATGTGTGACATAGGGACTGTTGGCAAGGGGATTTAAATCTGGGTCAATTGATACAGGCTCATTTGCTCCAACCGCTAGGCCATCCCTTGCGGGAAATTAAAACCTACACTTTCGTATAATACTTTCAAACTATACGAGAGACGTAAAACATACTAGTTTGTGTGTGCTTTAAATTTCCGACTGAAGTAAATATTCATTCATCTATTTTTGTATTTTGAATGCGGCAGAGATATATGGGATCATTTCGGCAACATGTTTTGTAAACCGTATCAATACGGATTTTGGTGCACTTACGTTTGGAAGAGTCGATGTAAGGTAACGTACGAAGGAAGAGAGATGTGAGTCAAAGATATCATTAAAATGATTTGAAATTAACTTCATATTTATGTTTGGCTCATTCCGGAACATCTCAAATTTAGGGTTCAACAAAATCATGTCCCGCGTAGTGTTCGGAGGTTCCAAAATGGAGGGTTACTTCAATTTGAATTTTCTATTAAGTTTCTCTATGTTTTAAATCCATGACACAAACCATAAATATAATATAGGACAAAATGCACTTCACCCCTACATATTTTCCATTTTCGCACTTTCCCCCTTAAAAATTTAAAAATTGGATAATCCCCCTTCAAAATATTATTTTAGTTTCACTTTGCCCCTAAAGCTAATTTTTGGTGGGCATTATGCAACAAAATAACATTTTAAAGGGGCAATGTACAAAAATATAATACTTTTAAGGGGTAACGTGCAACAAAAATAACATATAAATGGGCAATGTGCAACAAAAATACTCAATTGCCGATGAATAATCCATTTCTGTCGGGGCAATGCGCAACAAGTATAACATTTTGAAGTGGGGCATTCACTTTTTAAAATTTTGAGGCGGTGAAGTGTGAAAATTAGAAATATTTAGGGGGTGATGTGCAATTTTCCCTTTAATATATATGTAAGTATTGCAAATTTATTTTTTTGGGAAAAAAAATCGGAATTTTTGAAATAAAAATTCAATTTGTTTGAACATTTCATACATAATTCCGATTTCGAAAAAACAAAATTAATAAATATACTCGAAAAGGTCAAAAATCAGAAATAGGAATGAAAATTTGTGGTCCAAAATTGGAAAAATCAAATAGGAGGACTTAAGGAGGTGGGAGCCGGAATTGAAGGTGGGACTGTGGAATTGAAGAAGGTGGGGTTGTGAAAAAATCAAATAGGAAGGAAGACTTTGTTCCATTAAAATTTACACATGAGTAGTCAACTAAAAAATATTGGTGGGGAGATAATCTGCAACCAACTCATTTTTTGCTAAAAACCCGTATATCATTTTGACCGATTTTGCAGATGCAACCCGGTTTTTGATTCTTTCACTTTTTTTTATGGTTGATTGGACCGGCTAAGTGATCGTTTCAAGGTTCAGTCGGTCTGGTTTAAACAACCACGAAGGTTATTAGTTTTGGAAGTTGTTGGAATTTTTGAGTGTTAGACTCAATTTTTGTTGATTATTTAAGTTTGTTAAATTTCGTTTCTCAAGATTATTTATTGAAGTCGCGTAAATCCACACGAGAACCTTGTGAGGTTTTGTGTGAATTCATACGAACAAGAACAAAGGTGCTCGTGTGAAAGCACACGAACCAAAAAAAAAATATTATGCATGTGTTCGTTTGGATTTACACGAACACTTACCAAGTAATCGTGTAAATCCACACGACCTCACAAGAAAAGAATCATGGGTTCGTGTGAAGTTACACAAACACATAGCATATGTTCGCGTATATTCACACAAGCATATAAAGATTCGAGAAAAAACGAAAACATTACCTCTCGATCTATATTGTTTGGATCCATTTCAGAAATTGTTGAATATCTGAATTTTTTGACTTGAATGTTGAGTTTTGGATTTTGTAGAAGTTTAGAGAATTTGGTAAAAAAATGTCTAACCTAAAAAATTGTGGTAAAAAAGAAAAAATGCCTGGGAATATAACATCCCAATATAAATTGGATGCATAGCTATAAAATCTAAATGACATGGGCCGATTAGAATATTACCACTATTATTGTCCCCGACTGTAATATTACTGTCTTATGCAATAATAATATTGTTCGGGAAAGTAATCTATATAATATATAAAAGTTGAATTCCATAGCTAATTGATTGACATTTGGCAATTTCAATTGATGGCATGTCCTCAATTTCATCCCAAGTGGCGAATTGATTGGTCGAAATAAATCATCAAAAAACATGTCATCATTTTCCAAAATTAAAGGTAATAAAATATATTTAATTATTTTATTAATATATTTATATCCTACCATTTATAAAATGCTCTAAATATATCAACTTTCTTGGAAACCCTAAATAAATTTATTTTTAATGTAATTTTATAATTAATTTATTTTAAATTTAGTTAAATTCGATTTAAAATATTCTCATATAATTGCATGATTGGTGGTGTTACGATTTTTTTTTTTAATTTTAATTCATAAACTTGGATTTATATTAAAAATATATTGCATAATAAATTATTTGATATTATACATTTTACACGAAGATGACTAGAGAATATGTAATTTTTTACTAATTTAAATTTAAAATGTTCTCTTATTATAATTGCATGATTGGTGGTGTTACGAATGTTTTTAATTTTAAATCATAAACTCGGATTTATATTAAAAAAATGTTGCAGAATAAATTATTTGATATTATACATTTTACATGAACATGACTAGAGACTATGTATTTTTTTACTAATTTAAAATTATATATTAATATTATTTGTAAAAAATAAAGATACGTGTTTGAATTTACTATCTTGCGAAAATTGACACTATTTGTTATGCCATGTGTAGAGTAATGTACTCCCAATTATTACCATATTGAAAATTATACTACATGAATTTCAAGTTATTATTTAAATAATTATTTTTTCTTCACTGAATCTAGTGATAATAAATTTTACGATTGATTTAACTTTTTAAATTATATACTAATTAAAATACAAATTTTATCATGATTATACTAATAAATTGAATAACCTAAGTTAAGTTTAATCAATTGATAAAAAAACGAATTGATTTTATATATTTCAAAATATAATAATTCTAAATCTTTGGTATTAAATTCGTTTATCCACTTAATTTAATGGCTAACATTAATAATATCAATTGTTTTGTTTAAAATGTATAATAGTCGTATATACTATATATTGTATTCCACTAATAAGTATTTCATTATAACCTCTAATAAATATAATTAAGTAAATATTTAAAGCAACACTAACCCAAAAGTATCAAAATGAATTTGCAAATATTTATGTGATATTTAATATTTTATTTTGATATTTATCTAAATGTATTTTCTCCAACCATAGGTAGTAAATAGTTGTTAATTAAATATATCTAATTGCCATATGTTATTTTCTAAATGGACACTAAGGTGGTTAAATTCATAACTCATTTTTGATATTTTATTCTCCATAATTGAATAATGTATTTTTACATTAAACATGAAATATCAAAATACCTCATTTCATAACTTTATAAGAATAAAAAATTACTATTTTGGAGAATAAAAATGGTGGTTAAATATTTTGATAGCTCATTTAATAAAAACTATTCACGACAAGAGCACTTCGATTGGGATTATTAAATGAGCTATCAAAACATTTAATAATTCCTCTAATGTTTGTTTCCGTCTTACATCGACCCCCTTATTGTATGATTTTTCAAGGAATTTTTTTATTACGTGGAATATTCCAATAATGCTTATTATACCCTGCACACACGACATTTCTTTATGGTACTTTTTAAAGACAAAAATTACCCTTAGGTGAACTTTACACTAAATCTTTATTCTTCTTAAATAACAATTTCACAAATTTTTATTATTACCATGACCACCACTGAGGGTAACTTTTGACTTTAAAAAGTACGATAAAAGAAATGTCACGTCTGCTAGGGTAGACTCCATATTTTTTGGGACATTATATGGAATAAAAAAGATACCGTAAAAAAATCACACCATAAGGGGGTCGTGTAAGACATAAACAAGTATCAGGGGAATTTCGGTAATCACCGATAAGTGGGGGTGTTTTATGTAATTTAGCCTAAGTTCAAGAGGATTTTCATAATTTATCTTAGGAACAATGAGTATTGTTCTTTTACGTCTTAACGTTTGCTTATACCCTTATAATCTATATAATATATAAAAGTTGAATTCCACACCTAATTGATTGACATTTGTCAATTTCAATTGGTGACATGTATTCAATTTCATCTCATGTGGCAAATTAATTGGTGAAAATAAATCATCAAAAAACATGTCACTATTTTCCAAAATTAAAAAAAATAATAAATTATTTTATTATATATTTATATCATATCATTTATAAAATGCTCTAAATATATCAACTTTCATGGAAACTCTAAATAGTTTTATTTTTTAATTTAATTTTAACACTAATTAATTTAATTTAAATTTATCTAAATTCTATTTAAAATCTTCACTTATTATAATTGTATGATTGATGGTGTTACGAAAATTTTGTATTTTAATTCATAAACTTAGATTTATATAAAAAAAAATATTGCAAAATAAATCATTTGATACTATACATTTTACATGAACATGACCAGAGAATAAGTTTATCTTTTTTACTAATTTAATATCATATTCGTAATTACATCCTAATGTTTGTTTCCGTCTTACAATCAACCCCCTTACGGTAGGACTTTTCACGGATTTTTTTTTATTACGTGGAATATTCCCCGAAAAATGCAGATTCTACCGTGCACACAACATTTGTTTATGGTACTTTTTAAAGACAAAAATTACCCTGAGGGGGACTGTACACGAAATATTTATTCTTCTTAAATAACATTTTCACAACTTTTTAGTATTATTATTAACTCCCCTAAGGGTAAGTTTTGTATTTAAAAAGTAAGATAAAAGAATTTTCACGTCTGCAAGGGTAGAATCCACAATTTTTGGGATATTACATTGAATGAGAAAGATTCCGTAAAAAATCACACCATAAGGGGGTCGTGTAAGACATAAACAAACATCTTGGGGATTTTGGTAATTACCGATAAGTGGGGGTGCTTTCCGTAATTTAGCCTAAGTTTCATGAGAATTTTCGTAATTTATCCTATTAACAACGATTATCGTTCTTTTTACGTCTTAACGTTTGTTTATACCCTTATATTATTTTTAATAATTTTAGTGTCAGTGTGATAATATAATTAAATATTAATTTATAATATATTTAATATGTGTTTCTTGATGTTTCAGGTATCAGACATGAGGAATTTGATATAAAAGTTGCGAAATTGAATAGAATTATTTTTGATACAAAATAATAGATAATTGCAAAACATTGATGCAAAATCAAAATTATGATTGTGATTAGTATTAACATTAGAATTATGATTATAATTAATATTCTTGGAATTAGGTATTAATACTAGGATTAGAATTCGGATTAAAATAGTATTATAAGTAATATTAGGATTAAGATTATGATTAATATTAATATTTGAATTATAATTAAGATTATGGTTATTGATTAGTACTACAATTAGTGACATGTATTAGTATTATGATTATGATTAGGATTATGGTTCGAATTAAAATTAGAACTATAATTAGAATCAATGTTTTGAAAACCGGATCGGACATCGACCCGGCTAAGTTACTGGATCACGGTTGAACCGGTTCAACTGGGGTCCAACCGGATTTTTAAATTTTTTTCTTTTATATGATTATTTTATTAATTAAATACCATAAGTATAATATTATTTATATATTTTTTATATTTCCTTCCCACTTACTCACTTTTTTTATAAAAAAAATAATTTAAAATTACATTTTTCTCTCACTTCTCTCTCTCCTCTCCTCTCTCTTCTTTCTTCCATCTGCTTTTTCCTCTTCACGCAGGTCTCCCACCCATGTCCAAACTGATGCCCTCCTCTTCTTCCCTTCCTTTTTCTCTATCTATTTGTTCTTTATTCTCTCATTTTCCACACATACTGGGATTTTTATCCACTTTTTTTTTTTCTCCATATTTTTCTTTATTTTCATTTTCACCTCCTCCTTTCCTTTCTCCCGTCACATATGCCCCAAATCCGATTAGATCCGTTCATCCACAGCCGATTCCGGTAAGGTCCAGTCACCCACAACCATCATCAACGCATATCCAGCCATGAAATTTATCATCAACGCAGATCCGGCCATGAAAATTTTTTTATAGCTAAAACCCGGTTATTGGACCGGTTTTCGGGTTTTCCGGTTCATACCGGTCGAACCCGGATTTTGGTAGTTGACCCGGTTTTTTGGCGATTTTGGGTTTTCACTGCTAACCGGACCGGACATGGCGACGGTTCGCGGTCAAACCGGCCGGACCGGCCGATCTGGTCCGGTTTTCAAAACATTGATTAGAATTAACATTAGCATTAGCATTAGTATTATTAGTAGTAAAATTATTAGGATTATAATTAATGTTAGAAATAGGTTTAGGATTAGAATTATGATTAGGATTAGAATCACGATTAGTGTTATGAATAGGATTAGGAATAAGGTAAGGATTTTGATAATATTAGTATTACAATTATAATCAGCATAAGCATATCCAGATTAAAATTAACATTAAAATTAGTATTAGCATTAGAATATGTACATTAGTATTAACATTAACAATATTAACATATTAGTATTAGAAATAGTATTAATATTAGTATTAATATTAGTATTAATATTAGTATTAGTATTAGTATTAGTATTAGTATTAGTATTAGTATTAGTATTAGTATTAGTATTAGTATTAGTTTTAATAATAGTATTAGTAATAGTATTGGTATTAATATTAGCATTAATATTAGTGTTAATATTAGTTTTGGTATTAGTATTGATATTAGTATTAATATTAATATTAATATTAGTCTACATATTAGTATCAGTATCAAAATCAGTATCGGTATCGGCATTAGTATCAGCATCAGTATCGGTATCGGTATCGGTATCGGTATCGGTATCGGTATCGGTATCGGTATCGGTATCGGTATCAATATCAATATCAGTATCATTATCAGTATCAATATTAGTATCATTATCAGTATCACTATCAGTATCAATATCAGTTTCAGTATCAGTATTCGTATCCGTATCATTATCAGTATTAGTATTTGTATCAGCATCAACATTTCTATCAATATCAGTATCAATATGAGTATCAATATCAGTATCAATATCAATATCAGTATCAGTATCGATAATAGTATCACTATCAGTATCAGTATTAGTATTAGTATCAATATCAATATTAGTATCAATATGATTGTGAATATCAGTATGAGTATGAGTATCAATATTAGTTTTAGTATTACTATGAGTATCAGTATGAGTATCGGTATTAGTATCAATGTCAATATCAATATCAATATCAGTATTAGTATTAGTATTAGTAGTAGTATTAATATTACTATTGCTATGAGTATCTGTATTAGTGTCAATATCAGTCTCTGTATTAATATTAGTATTAATATAATATTACTATAAGTATCAATATGAGTATAAGTATTAGTATCAGTATCAGAATTATTATTGTTATTAGTATCAGTATTAGTCTTAGTATTAATATTAGTATTACTAATAGTATTAATATTCGTATCAATATCACTATTATTATTATTAGTATTAGTATCAGTATTAGTCTTATTCTTAGTATTAGTATTAGTATCAATATAACTATCATTATCAATATAAGTATAAGTATTATTATCTGTAGTAGTATCAATATTAGTATTATTCTTAGTATTAATTAGTATTAATATCAATATGAATATTAGTATTAGTATTAATATTATTAGTAGTATTAGTATTAGTATTGGTATGAGTATGAGTATGTGAGTTAGTATTAGTATCAGCATTATTATTAGTATCAGTATGAGAATTAATATTAGTATTAGTATCGGTATTAGTATTAGTATTAGTATCAGTATTAGTACCAATATTAGTATTAATATCAGTATTAATATTAGTATTAGTATTAGTATTAGTATTAGTATCTATATCACTATAATCATCAATGTAAGTCAATATTATTATTAGTATTAATATCAATATTAGTCTTATTATTAGTATTAATATTAGTATCAATATGAATATTAGTATTAGTATTAGTTTTATTATTAGTATTAGTATTATTGGTACGAATATGAGTATTAGTATTAGTTTATGTATTATTATTAGTATCAATATTAATTTGTATTATTATCAGTATTAGTATCGGTATTAGTATTAGTTAGTATTAATATTAGTATTAGTATCTGTATTAGTACCAATATTAGTATTAGTATCACTATTAGTATTAATATTAGTATTAGTATTAGTGTTAGTATTATTATTATTAGTATTAATATTTGTATTAGTACTAATCGAATTAGTATCACTATTGGTAACAGTATTCGTATTGGTATTGGTATCAACATTGGTATCGGTACTGGTAGTGGCCTATACATCATATCTTTTTTTGTAATATTTATAAGTTTTATTGTTGTTTGAATAATGTGCATCACTAATTGAATGCTATTAGTGATAAACTTGCAGGTTATTTAAATATCTATTATGTTACTTTTCTGCTACCGTGTTTATTGTTACCTTAGTTATTTTGCAGAAGATTCACAAGGTGTAGTAGATTGCAATCCAAGAAATAGTGTTATACCATATGTTTTAAATGATTTGACTTAATCTTGATATCGTGTTTTGCGTGCTTCGTGTTTTCTTATTTGTAATATTTAACTTAATTTCATATGTAACAACTCTAAATTAACAGATAAAGTTTATGTTTTTTTATTTTCTTCCATTTTGTTTTACTTGAATTGGTATTGTTATAAAGAGATAGTCGTTTACATAAATTTATTTTTCTCATTTTGAATCTGACATCCGTGCAACGCACGGGTGGAATACTAGTATTCATAATATTACTATTCGGGATAGTAATATTACTGTTTGGTATTCAACATTGCTATTTCGGACAATAATATTACTATTTGGGACAGTACTATTAGTAATATTATTGTTTTGGTATTCAACATTAGACAATAATTTTATTGTTAACACAGATTTAAGTCCCTTTTTCATGGGCCTATTTGTCATTCGCACTTAATTTTTATTCGTTGATTTATTTAGGGGTTTTTGTGCATAAGTCCCTAACCAAACATGTTTATTATTCTAGATTTAGGGGCTATATCTCTTTCAACAATAAGCTCATCCCTTTAATATTTATTATAAATAAAGGAAACATTGATGTATATGACAATATTACACCCAATCATTTATACCCAATTCTTAACTGTAACCCCAATTTAATTAGTTTTGTCTACAAAAATCCAATTTTGACTTTTTTTTTCAAACTTTTTTTTTGCCGCCGGATTTCGACGTTGACTTTTCGATATTTTTTTTCTTTTTTCTGGTCTCTTTTTTTTTTCCGCCGCCGGATTCCGGCGTTGACTTTTTCTAGTGTTTTTAAAGTTTATTTATTTATTTTTTATTTATTTTTTTTACGTCCGTCGCTAAACGTTTACCGTAATTGTGTTGTCACAATTTATTTATCCATAAACTATTTTTCAAAAAAACAAAAAATATTTATATATATATATATATATATATATATATATATATATATATATATATATATATATATAATTTTCCGAGCCGGCCCGACCCGCCAAACCGCATGTAGTACGGGCCGGTTCCGATTCCAGAAAAAGTGAACCGCGAACCGGCGTGATTGGCCCGAAACCGGCCCATGGCCGTGTCTAATACTAACCTACTGGGCACACAACTTCTAGCCAAAATCAACCTTCACGTAATGGTCAATTTGAGAAAGATGGCCCTAGAACTTATAGCATGATCGTCAATTCATTAAAATAAAATATTTTTCCTTTTGAATTTAATGATTCATGAATTGTTATTTTGAAAACTTAACAGCAATATAGAGCCAACCTACTTGAGAAACTTACGTCCAGTTTCGTGCGTCACGTGTGCAAAGAAGGCTGCAATCTCCCGCTTCGAGTCGTCAACGGAACCCACCGTGCCGAACTGCGTGTACGAGTTGACCGCCTCAAGAAACGCAGAGCGCATGTAGAACCCCTTCCCGATGCAGCTCCCGGCAGCCTGATCGGAGATCCCGTTAAAGAACGCGCACGTCAGTCACAATATTACCGACGGAGCTGCCGTTGCTGGCAGGTCCGGCAGAGCATGCCTCTGCCGCAGTAGTCATTTCCGGTGCTGCAAAAGCCAAACTGGCTGCAGCACAAGTCCGACGCGCAGCCGCAGTTGAAGCATGCACTTGAAATATTTTTAAATGGGTGGTTGTGGGATTCCAACTCAGGACCTTTCATTTGGCCTGGCTCTGATACCATGTTGAATGACCATCTCAACCAAAAGTTTAAGTAGTTAGTGAAATATATCATTTAATATTAATAGGGGTAATGGCAAATAGGCCCATGACACATGGACTTAATTAAAAAAGGGACATTCAGTTTTTTTGTCTTGCAAATAAACCCAATACTTAAAAGTTTATTTAAAATCAAGGAAAGGGTCTTTTTCGGACATAATTGCCCCTGTATTTAATGTGAAAGCCCTAAGCTCGTTTTTTATGAATTCTGCGTGATTCTTCTCTATTCTCCCCCGAATCCCTCTCTGCAACTCTATATCTTGAAACTGAGCTGCATCTACCTGTTTGTCGCGGGCCGTCGTTTTTCGCCGGCCGTCGTTTCTCGCCGACCGTCGTGTCTAGCTTTTACCGCCGATCATATTATTTTCAACGAAGGTGTGTCAATTTTTTTTATCTGCATGCGAATGTTTTTTTAAGTTACAAATTTCAACATCGCTATATGTATAGATTGAATTGTAGTAATTTGAACACCATGATGTATGGGCGTTCAATTACTGTTTACAGAATTGTGGTTTTTTGTTTGTTGTGTATTTTTGTTTTTACGCTATTTTTTTTTTATATATAATGTTGTTGCGATTGGCAGTATAATTGCATGTATATGTTTATTTCGCTGGTTGTTAATGTATTTTGACTTCCATTGGCAGTATAATTGAATGTACATGTCGAATTTACTTGATGTATTAGTAATATGACTGTTGTCAGCAGTGTTTTTATGTTTTCCTATGTTTGTTTGCAAGTGTTTATATAATGATACTGTCATTGGCAGTATAATTGAATGCACACAAATATTTACTTGATGTATTAGTAATGTGACTGTTATTAACAGTATAATTATGTTTTATATGCAATTGCAGGATGACTAGTTCTATTGTGTTGTTGTTTAGATATGGTGAATTTTGTTCGATCACAGATTTTACAAGAGGGATGAGTTTTTCCTATCTTGTGCATTTTGTTTGTTCAAGATGGAATTCTTTAAGTGTTCATAACCTGTCATTATCGTACTCTGTTCCTGAGATTGGTGTTTTTTCAATTAACGATGATGAAGATGTAAAAGGGTTATTTATTATTGTGGAACAATGGTCGATTCAGAGGATTGAAATTGTTGTGAAGCAAGTTCATGCATCTCTTGGTACGTCTGATACTAGTTACAGCTCTATGGTATGTTCGTCGAGTGTCTTACCTGTTGCTGCAATTGAAGAAGCAGTTAATCCCCCATGCAACACATTACGTTCCATTGCCCCCAGAAAGACTTTGCTTAGCTCACATTGGATAAATCTGATAACTGATGTTGGACAAGTTTTCCGTGGGGGACGTTCAGAATTTAGAATATGTTTGGCTAAGTTTGCGTATGAGCTTGGGTTTGGATTCGATTTTATCAAAAACGATACGAAGAGAGTGACTGCAGTTTGTAAGCTTAGACAGGAGAAAAATTGTTTGTGGAGAATTCATGCTACAATTCAACCTTCAACCGAATATTGTATTATTCGCACATATGAGAAACATCACACGTGTGAGTCGGCATTTAGTGCTGTCAAGAAGGTTAAAATGTGCGTTAAGCTCGTAGCTGATTTAATCGTGGAGGACATTCGGAATAAGCCGTTGTTGTGTGCTAATGACGTTATTCATGACGCCAAAAAGAATTATGGGATTGATATTGACTACAATACAACATGGAGAGCTATGGAATCTAGTCGGAGTTTTGTGTTTGGAGACGATGGAATATCTTATTCGTACCTGAAAGTGTATTTTGAAGAAGCTGGGCGTTGCAATCCAGACAGTGTGTTTCACCTGGAAGTTGATGAGAAGCATACCTCGTTTGATCGTTGTTTCTTCAGTTTTGGTGCTTGTCTGTCCGGATTTAAGTTTTGCTGTCCGATTCTTTTTTTGGATGGAACATTTCTGAAGGGTAGATACAAAGGTATTCTTTTGAGCGCCATGGCGAAAGATGCAAGAAATGGTAATTTTGTTGTATTACATTCTTTATTTCAGTCCCAGATATCTGTTAATGTCATAGATAGTGTATTAAGGTTATATTACTGTCACAGACAGTAAAATAAGTTTTACTGTATGTGGCAGTAAAATAAGGTTTATAGACCAAGAGTTCATGAAATGACAAGTTTTTTTTTACATTGATTTTTTGGTGTTGCAGGTCTTTATCCAGTGGCATTTGCCGTTGTGCGTGAGGAAAATGATTCAAACTGGAATTATTTCATGGAACATTTAAAATGTTGCATTAGCTCAGATCGTGTTTTGACATTCGTATCCGATCGGCAGCACGGTATCTTGGAAGCTGTTAAAAATATTTTCCCTAATTGTTACCATGCATTCTGCTTGTTGCATTTAGAGAATAATTTGAGGTATAAGTTGAGTGGAATGAGCTCTAGTTATAGAGATGTTCTAGTTAGTCAGTTGATAGCATGCGCGTATGCTCCGACTAAGGAAATCTTTCATGAGAAACTTCAGAAATTCAAAATTGATGGTTCATGGAAAGTTGTTGATTTTTTGTCAGATTTGCCTTTTAAAAATTGGGCAAATGCGTATTTTGAGGGGCATAGGTATGGTGAGATGTATTCAAATGCTGTGGAATCATGGAATGGTACAATAAAGAAATTCCGACATTTGCCGATTACCCATATGATTGACAACATTAAGGGTTATATGATGGATAAAATTTGCGAGAGGTCTGCAAAAGCGAGTGGTTGGACTACGATGCTTTGTCCAAAGATGGAAAAGATTTTAAGCAGTTTTGTCGAAGATGGGAGGACATGGACTATTAGAAAATCAAATCAATTTGTCTTTGAAGTGCATTCAGACTCTCATGAGATTGTGGATTTGTTTGCTAGAACGTGCACATGTCGGAATTGGCAGCTTAAAGGATTCCCTTGTTGTCATGTGGCTGTGGTTCTCAAGAATATCCCCGTTGGTGAAAGATATGGGTACATTGACCCCTTGTTTTATGCCTGCAATTTTCGATCTACGTATTCTTTTTCTATTTACCCATTTATGGTGGACTTTACAAAAGTTGAGCAGCCACCTGTTGGACCTCCAGTTTGCCAGACAAGACGTGGAAGACCAAAAAAGAATAGGATTCCATCTCGTGGTGAAAATATCAAGAAGAAGATCAAGTGTGGAAGATGCAAAGAGATTGGTCATCACAACAAGAAGACTTGCAACAAAGCTATTTGAAGATCTACTATTATTTGTGTGCTTTTTTTTTTTTTTTTTTGACAGTTTTGGGATTGCATATATGAATGCTTACAGTTTTTTTGTTCAGTGATTCTATGTTACTATCAGCGACAGTTATATTGTTTTAGTAATTTTCTTCAGTAATTCTATGTTACTTTCAGTGACAGCTATATTGTTTCAGTAAATTTCTTCAGTACTTATATGTTACTGTGACTGAGAATTGTACTGTTTTCAGTAATTTTGCTTCAATAGGTCTATGTTACTGCAAGTGACAGTTATATTTTGTTTCAGTAATATTCTTCAGTAGTTATACGTTACTGTAAGTGACAGTTACTTTTGTGTAACTCATGTAATTTTCTTTTTGAATGGTTCTGTATAACTGTCTACAACAGGTACATTATGCATGAACAATGCTACATTTTCAAATTTAGAATATTGCTACATGGCAGCAGTATATTTGTTGCACTCTTGAACATAAAGTACGTAGTGTAACATACTACAAATACTTAACAGTACATTAAGACCACGACCATAGAGTATCATACCACAAATACTTAACAGTACATTTAAACCTACAACCATAGAGTTTTATACTGAAAATACTTAAAAGGTCATTTAAACTTGCATTACATTAAGCCTATCACACTGGTTTTGTCCGCCTAACCCTATGATTAACAGTGTTTTTGTGGTTCAGGAATAAGTGAACTAGTTCCTTTCTGAAATTCTTAACATTTTTTTCTGCATCCAACTTGTCCACTGGTTGTTGACGGAAATACTGTCTGATGATATATAGTACAAAAATCCCGCAATCCTCACTGCCGTACTCTTGCTGAGGTGAATCTTCAACTTCTTCAAGTGTTGCATCTAGCGGAATTTTCTTGATTTTACATTCTCTGGTGACTGCTTCAACAGCTTTTACCTGCAATTTTGTTTATTCAGTTTTACAATATGGAGTTTCCTTTATTTTGTTTATTCAGTTTTACTTACCATTTTTTCCGCGATACACAGATATGGATCTGTGCGTTTCTGGTTTTCCACTGCCCTTGGCTTGTAGGAGTTGTAATGTTTCCACGTGTTGAGCTTTATATCCAGGACAACCAAAGTCCAATGATCATTATTCTTGCGTTTGTTGGCTTTGGAATGAAGTGGAAACAAGAGGAATCGATACTGCTGAATATGTATTTTCCGAATGAGTTGGCTCAAAATTTTATTGAAAGATTCTTCACCATTGGGTTGCTGAAGAACGGCCTGTATGTTAACACACCATTATATATATATATATATATACATATATATATATAAATAGAATAATATATAAATTTTAATAATTGTTGTTGACATCAGTCACATACCATAAGTGAACTTGAAAAGACATAACTGTCCCCATCCAAACCATGATTGATATTATCATTAAAATATCCTTCCTCTTGTCGCATTTGCAGAATGGAGGAGTATGAACCAAGTACCTATATGTAACAAGAAAAATAGAGTTAGTGTAGAAAATCATTTGTGTATGTTACTGGTCTTGGCAGTTCTTTTAGGTAAAGTGTCTATTTTTGTTTTTTTGTTAGTGAGTGCTCACTTGTGTACTGGTTGATCCCTCCTTCAACAATGTCATTATGTCAGCCATCTCAACAAACTCTCAACAAACTCATACACAGTTCCGTCTTTGTTGTACCAAATTGAGATCAGACCCCTACATAAAGAGCTAATGCGTTAGATTTATTTAAAGATGAATAAAAAAATGATTATATTCTCATACATACCTATGATCCTCCTCTGCTATATCTATAGTCATATTCTCTACAATAATTTTGTCCTCATTAGATAGCAGGTCGAAGATATCCTTTTTTTGGTACGAAAAGTCCTTTCGTCTTTTTTTCTTGACCGGTTCTGGTTGGTTGTTGTTGAGTGCAGGCTCTTTACGTTTTCCCCGTGTCCTGCCGGCAACAGCTGATTTACGATTATTCTTTTCAGTTTGATTCAGTTTTGAGCGCGTCCTTTTGTGAACACCACTTGTTTTTTTTGTTTCTATGTCCCGCATTGTTTCTTGTGGATCTTCAAAGTCTGTATCAACATCATTCGGCTTCTGCTCTTCTTTTAGGGTCGAATCAATCAAAGTTTGCAGATTATGCTCCATATCCTCAATTTTCGTCTTCAACTGCTTATTTTCGTCACACAACTTTTCATTTTCCTGCTTCAATTCAACAACTTGGCAGTGTAATTCTTGGATGCTGCTAAATGATGTATCCGAGTTGGTTTGAGATTTGTTGACATCATCATTTGGTTATGCAGGTTGACAAACAAATGCATCTCGCTCTTTGGTTAGGACGTCGTTTTGTGAACGAAGAGTGGCTATCTCATGGTCATTCAACGTGTTTTTCTCAATTGCAGAAGTGAGTTTTGTTTTCAGTTCTTGTACTTGTCTCTCCAATCTTGCACTTGAGGATGCCTCAATCTGGCTGTTAGTTGGTATATCAATTAACCTCGCCAGATCTTGTTCTTGTATTTTGTTCGTCTCTTCGAGATTTTTAATCTTGTTTCTCAAAGCTGCTTCTTCCTCTTTCGACAATCTTTCATCAACGTCAACTTTGAGAGCGGTTATTTGACCAATGAGAGTAACATTTTCACCTTGAAGTTTCTCAATGGAACTTTGCTGCTCTGATACTTGTTCTCTCAATATCTTGTTCTCAGATTCAAGCCCCTCAATTTTGCTGTTCAGATTGGTCACTTGTGTTTTTGAACTGCCAACAGCATCAAACTCATTACATGCGTCACTATGTTTGTGTTGATCAAACTCATTACCTGACATATACACCCCCAAGTCTTCTGCTTCATCAGAGTCAGAAGAACCACCCTCCGGCTCATCCACTAACTTCCTTTTGCCCTTCGATCTTGCTTTAATTAGTACGCTCCTTTGAACCGTTTGTTCTTCCTGCTCTTTGGTAGCTTCATTGTCATCCATATCTTCCTCTTCATTTTGAAATTGTCCTAGTAATTGAGTTTCGTATCTTTTTGCAGCCAACGGCTTAGCCAACATCTGCAAACAGACAGTGTTATAGTAATTTCAATATGAAGGACAATAAATACTGTCATTGACAGTGAATTAGAATATAGTACTTCACTATGTTAATGGTTATGACAGCATAATTGCAATATTACTGTCCATGGCAGAAAAGTTATAAATAATTTTGCTCATTGAATATTTTTTGACCTGATCTGGTTCTATGTGCCTCATCGAGAGTACATGGGCTTGTCGGCAGACTTCATGCAAGTTCCATTTTCTGTATCTTGGAAACTTTCTCTTTTGTTCCGGCAGAATCAAGGAACAACGTTCAAGGAACCAGAACTAAAAACAATAAAAAAAAAAAATGAGTATAAGAAGAAAAATATCAAAAAAAATTTAGATTTGTTATTTGCGTACCAGTAACAGGGTAACACATCCATGTACGGAGTCCACAACATTTTTTATAGGTTGATTCTCAGACTTTGCTTTTGCAGTTATTTTGTGTACAGAGTTCATGAAGAACTTGACCACCTCTTCTGCCCAATTGAAGTCATTGATCCTCTGCAGATCATCCACGTACTGGAAGTACGACCAATTAACAGATTGACTTGTAGTGAAGAAGAAGTTCGTCATGAGGCTGAGGACTATTATACTTGTAACATCTTCATGTGCTTCTTCAGTATTTGAACCTTGCAACCTTACCAATGCTGCTTTCAAGTCTTTGGAAGTGACTTTATTTAGATGACCAAAATTTCTTCTATAAAACTCTGTTTCTGGCCTGTTACTTCTTTTACCATCGGCAATTGCCAGTTTTGTTTGGCCATTCGTCAAGCCAAAAATAAGTTGACATTCTGTGGTTTTGATGGTCAACCTTTTTTTTCCCAATAATAAAAGCTTGTTTATCTGGGTCATATGTCGATAAAATCCTGCGTATTAGGTGATCTGACTTTTTAACTGTACAGGGGGTGATTCTTTGACAAAGGATTGGTATGTAAAATTCACCAAATGGTGTTTGCCTTAAGGAGGTTAGATGATCTTCGGTAAGACGAACTTGATCACTAAAGTGAAAAAGTCTAGTGAAACTTGATCTGTATTGAGGGTTCGATGGATTTTGATGTCGAATTTGTCGTATTCTTGCCTGTGTTGGCAGTAAATGTTCATCTGAATCCCTCTTTTTAGGTTTTGGTGTTTCTGGACGATCTGAGGGGAGGAACAAAGTATAACAATAAATAACGGAATTGAAAAGAAAACAGATATGTAGTGTATATAAAAAAAAAATGAATTGGATGGAAGAAAAAAATTACGTGCTATAGCTTTTGTCCTCATTTTTTCGTCACTGAAGCTGAAGCGACGATGGAGAGCAACACCAGATAAAAATCACTGTCAGATCCAGGAAAATAAGGTGAATCAGCTATTTCTCAAACAGGGGGTCTATGCAACAAACAAAATCACTGTACTTAGGCAGTAAAATAAGGTTAAACAGCTATTTCTCAAACAGGGGGTCTATGCAAACACACAAAATCACTGTCAGATCCAGGAAAATAAGGAGAAACAGCTATTTTTCTCAAATTCACTGTCATGCAACACACAAAACCACTGTCAGATCCAGGAAAGTAAGGAGAAACAACTATTTTTCTCAAACATGGGGGTTAAGCAAACACACAAAACCACTGTCAGATCCAGGAAAGTAAGGAGAAACAGCTATTTTTCTCAAAATCACTGTCATGCAACACACAAAATCACTGTACTTAGGCAGGAAAATAAGGAGAAACAACTATTTTCTCAAACATTATGCAAACACACTAAAGAACTGTCAGATCCAGGAAAATAAGGAGAAACAGCTATTTTCTCAAACATGGGGGTTATGCACACACACAAAACCACTGTCAGATCCAGGAAAGTAAGGAGAAACAACTATTTTTCTCAAAATCACTGTCTACTTAGGCAGTAAAATAAGGAGAAACAGCTATTTTCTCAAACATTATGCAAACACACAAAACCATTGTCAGATCCAGGAAAGTAAGGAGAAACAACTATTTTTCTCAAAATCACTGTCTACTTAGGCAGTAAAATAAGGAGAAACAGCTATTTTCTCAAACATGGGGGTTATGCAAACACACAAAACCACTGTCAGATCCAGGAAAGTAAGGAGAAACAACTATTTTTCTCAAAATCACTGTCTACTTAGGCAGTAAAATAAGGAGAAACAGCTATTTTCTCAAACATGGGGGTTATGCACACACACAAAACCACTGTCAGATCCAGGAAAGTAAGGAGAAACAACTATTTTTCTCAAAATCACTGTCTACTTAGGCAGTAAAATAAGGAGAAATAGCTATTTTCTCAAACATTATGCAAACACACAAAATCACTGCCAGATCCAGGAAAATAAGGCACATAATAACATCTATGTTCAAACATGGGGTTATGTATAACAAAATCACTGTCAAATTCCCGAAAATAAGGCACATAAATCACTGTTAGCAAAATTACCGCCAATGCAGAAAATTGAGACCTAATAATGAAAAAACATACACAATAGCAGGATTTATGTCATAAAACAAACATTTGTATAGGATACTGTTAGAAAAAACTCACAGAGTTCGTACGATTAGGGTTTCAACTGTATTTTTTGGGGATTTGACAGTAAATTCGAAAGATGTAGCCGAAATTGTTGAACAATCAACAAGATGAGAGTATATTTTCGAAAACCGTAGTGAGTTTTTACAATTTCCGGCGAAAAACGTACCCACAGCAGCAGCGGTTTTGGTGAAGAAAAACTATGAAAAAATCGCATAAACTAAAAGAGAGGGGAGGGATCTGTATTTTTTCACTATTTAAGGGAGGGTATTTTCGGAAAGTGGAAGCAGATGGGCTTTTTTGTAGAACTGTTTTTTGTCTGGATTTAAATGCAAATAAGTACCACTCAATGGGCTTATTTGCCATTTGCCCATATTAATATCCCTAGTAGCATGTTTCCTTTTTTTTTTTTTTTTTTTTTTTAGTGGTGTTATTTCCACCTCGAAAGTATCTCAATTCACCACCAAAGATATATAAAATGTCATAAATATCCCTCAAACTTATAATCCACCACCCTTCCTTATATTCTCTTAATTCTCATGTGTTCTAAGCTACTTTTATTTTATTTTAATTTGTTTCTTTTTTATTTTTTTAATTTAATTAATTTTTATAACTTTTTTTAATTTTTATAGTTTTTTTTTGCAATGAAATATTTATTACAAAATATTTAAACTTCCATTATGTAATTTTTTTTAGGAAACGAAATTATATTAAGCCAAACTGGTCAACTCTGGAGTAAATTCACGACCTTCCATACAAGCACTCTTAATTTATTTCTCCAATAACGTGAATTTATGCTCTTTTTTATCTTCAAAAATGTTTTTTTTCTTCTTCAGAAAGTATAGAAAAAATGGGAAAAAAATCATCGTTTGCTTTGCGTATGAACAGGATGGAAGCCTTCTTCGTTCACCCCACGAATTTTCAGCGTTCAACGTAGTTCCCACTCAACGCAGTCAACGGAAGTGTGAGAATTTCAACAAAAGAACTTAAATAGCAGTGAAAGGCGAAGGAAAGTGAGAGAAATATTCAAGAAAGGAAAACTCTAAAAGTGAAACGTTTTCAGAGATCTGCAAATGGACTTATGGGTAAGTGGACTTTCCATTCTTTACTTTTTTAGTTTTTTTCTAGATATTATTATTTAGAGGGTAATTCGGTCAATTCCTTCATTATGTTAGAATAATTGTCGGTTGGTCAGTTTCAGGGGGTTATTGTAATTCCTAAAACGACAGGGGTGTGTGGGTTTTTGATGATACCTTAGGGGGGTCCATGTAATTTACCCTAAATTATTTATATAACACACTCGCCCCATTATTCATTTCAGCATTGACTTGATATAAAAAGACACAAATACTCCAGATTTTTGCAATTAATAAATTCTTATATTTTATAATTATTTTATTTTTGTTATATCTTAATTAGAAAAGTACAATGGGATCTTTTAATTCTATTTTTATTATCAAATAATTTTTGTATATATTTTAAATTATCCCTACATAAAAAAAAACTTAACTTCCATCTATATAATATATAAAAGTTAAATTCAATTTCAATTGGTGACATGTATTCAATTTCATCCCATGTGGCAAATTGATTGGTGAAAATAAATCATAAAAAAAAACATGTCACCATTTTCCGAAATTAAAAAGGTATTTAATTATTTTATTATATATATCATACCATTTATAAAATGCTCTAAATATATCAACTTACTTGGAAACTCTAAATAGTTTTAATTTTTAATTTAATTTTAATAGTAATTAATTTAATTTATATTTATTTAAATTCAGTTTAAAATCTTCACTTATAAATTATTATAACTGAATGATTGATGGTGGTACATAAATTTTGTATTATAATTCATAAACTTGGATTTATATAAAAAAAATTATTGCAGAATAAATCATTTGATATTATACATTTTACATGAACATGACCAGAGAATATGTTTATCTTTTTCACTAATTTAATATTATTTTCGTAATTACCAAAATTTTCCTGATGTTTGTTTTCGTTTTACATCGACCCCCTTACGGTATGATTTTTCACGGATTTTTTTTTATTATGTGGAATATTCCCCGAAAAATGTAGATTCTACCCTGCACAAGACATTTGTTTATGGTACTTATTAAACAAAAAAATTACCCTGAGGGGACGTTACACGAAGTATTTATTGTTCATAAATAACACTTCACAACTTTTGAGTATTACTATTACCTCCCCTGAGGGTAATTTTTTTATTTAAAAAGTAAGATAAAAGAAATGTCATGTCTACAAGGGTAGAATCCACAATTTTTGGGATATTACATGGAATAAAAAAGATTCCGTAAAAAATCACATCATAAGGGGGTCGTGTAAGACATAAACAAACATTTGGGGGATTTTGGTAATTACCAATAAGTGGGGGTGATTTCCGTAATTTAGTCTAAGTTCATGAGGATTTTTATAATTTATCCTATTAACAACGATTATCGTTATTTTCACGTCTTAACGTTTACTTATACCCTTATATTATTTTAAATAATTTTAATGTCAGTTTGATAATATAATTAAGTATTTATTTCTTTTTTTAAAGAAAAGATGATGCATATTATTAGGCATATGTGCCAAATTGGTAGGAAGTGTAACACCTTCCGTGCAAGAGTGACCATAATATTTCGCTATCGCATGGGCCAAACAATTTCCCGATGAAAAGGAAGACGCAATCACAATACTATTTTCAATGTACGCACCAAAGGATGCCGAGTTGACGGAGGAGTCCCGTAGGTTTTGGATAACCGAGAGATTATCACCTTCGATGATAACTTTGGGCCATTCAAATTCTTTAGCTTTTACCAGAGCTCAGAGAACCACATGAGCCTCTCCGTCTATCACCTTTGCACGTCCATGAATTTTATATGCAGCCCACCAGACACATTTACCACTATCATCTCGAGCAATACACGCTAGGGAGTAGAATGTTTCTCCCACCGGAAACGCGGCATCTACATTAATTTTTATCACTCCTTTTTCCGGTGGCTTCCAATGAGATGGATGACTTCTACTCCGAAGCTGAAGGGGTTTAGTCATTCCCTGCATAAACTTCGCTAGATAGGCAATGCTCCAGCTCCAGACCTCGTTTAACGGGGTCCCGTTTGTTGGGAATCGGACACGTGTACGCAGCGAAAAACAAAAAAAAATTATGCGATTTAAACAAATTTAAAACACATAAACACATGCCTGATAATTGAAATAAATTAATTGCGTACCTTTGCGCTTCCAGTGAAATTAAAAACAACATACATGCCTAATTACTTAATCGAAATTAAATCAACTAGCATGCTCGCGTTTAAATCAAATAACATGCTCGTAACATATAAAGCAATTTCATGTAATCACATAAAATCATACAAGAACGAACATATATATTTAATTTAAAGATAATCGAATTCATCGACAATTGATTCGAAGGTTTAACTCTTGAAGCGTGATGTAGACGCACCAAGCAAAGCGGGATTGCTACGGAAACCAATCCGTACAATCCAGGGCAGCAGCGGCGCAACGGCAGCAGCGGGAATACGAGCCACGGCGGCGTGTGTAACTCAGGCGCGGTCTTCAGGCGGCGCGTGGGGATGCGTGCGGCTTCGGCTCGTGTGCTGCTCCTCGATTCTTCGATCTACAATCTTCCTCCTCTCGGATTTCACCTCGTATACTTCAATCTACTAAACACGTGGCACTAGACACGTAATAGTTAGAAAAACGGAATAAAATAAAGAAGGAAAGAAATACCGAAAGTGATCGGCCAACGGATGGCCGATTCCGGCGAGATGGCGGCGGCGACGACGATGGTGGCCGCGGGAGAGGGTGGCCGATCGAGAGAGGGAGCGGCTAGGGTTAGTGTTAGGTCTTTTGTCTTTTTTGTGCAAGACCTATAAATCAAGTATTTATAGTGTCTTGCATAAAACCCTAACGGGCTTAAGTTGGACCGGGCCCAACATCTTAAGTTCGTTAGTTCTTTTACTTACTCGTCTCTCTCAATTCAATGATCGGAAAATTGTCACGATTACATTTTCGGAATCATTATAATGTCCTCGTCATTAAGAGTGCCAACTCTCAATTTCCAACTTTCCAAAAGTGGAAACCTTAATTCAGTGCACTTTCTAAATTTGGAAACTTCCCGATTTAGAAAGTTCACTAATACGTTTGCCTATTCTTTTCCTTTTCTTATTCTCATTCATAATTCAAATTACGAATGTTGGACCCAATCATATTGACTTACAATCATGCAAAGATAAACCTATTTTACCTTTGACCGTTTATTCAAAGATCTCATGTGCACGAGCAGTGTGACCCTCGATGGTTCAGGTGTAAGCTAGCCATGGGCCCACAACCCTTTGTGGTCAAAACTCGTCCGTTAGAGTTACGATTAAGATGAAGCTCGTTTCACCTTAATAACCCAACGAATCAAGATTGGCGTCTAGCAACTACGCGTCATGATTCCCTAGATACAAATGAAGTGCCTGCAAGAACCTTCAGATATAGTTAACGTACAGTACGATCCCTTCGATTCATATGTCCCGATTGAACTAGAGGCATTGGTTCATCGAGACCTCTTTATATGTTCAATGACCGTGCGATCGTTCTAAGTGTTGTAATCGTTACGTGCATGACTTAGAGAATCGAATTCTCTAATCATCACTTAGTCAGCTCTGGCCAAAGACTTAGAATGATTACAAACTATCAGAACACACATGACATCCAAGACTATTCTAGCGATCGAATCCCCGACTACAATGCACAGACCTCCCACTAGATTTCGGACTGCACGAACACTGGCCCTTGGGATGGTCCTCGGTGGAACTCAGGGACATGTCACGATACAGCTGATCCTCTAGTGAAGTCACAGTGATGTCTAGGTCATAAGGACTAATGGTGTACAACTATACCATAGATATCTCTACTCGATTATTGGGAACCACTTAGAGATTTCTAGGGTGAGGGAGTTCAGTGAACTCGTCAACTTACGAGCACCCACTTATGCATGCCGATATCACAATACCGTTTACTGATGAGATGCAGTACACATACACTAAGTGTTAGTCTCTTAATGGGAAAGGCCGATATCCTCATTGGTGGCGTAACCCTTCGACTAGGAACACGTTTAACAGTTATAATACTTAAGTAAATATCTCGTGATGCTAATAGATCAATATAAGTAATATTAATAACTATAAGGACTATATCTATGCTTATGCAAGGGACAAAGATATAGAGTGCCAAAAGTCATATGAGTTTGGGTCTTAATGGCGATGAGAGTGCAAGGAAGATGTTACCACCCAAAGACTCGAGCAAGTCACGAGAGAAGAATGAGTCAAGCTCTTGTGGTCGTAAGGAGAAAGTCAAAAGGAAATTGCACAAAGCAAAATCGGTGTTATTGTGAAAATCCCGTCTTTGGTTATTTACAAGGAAGCGCAAATCAAAGTGGTCGCGGCCGTGTATTGTCCAAGAAATTCTTCCTCACGAGGTGGTCAAAATAAAGGAGCGAGATTCAAATCGTACGTTCAACGTAAAACGGAGCCGGCTCAAACCTTATTGGGAAGCGAGTGAAGATTGCCAAGTGACTTCGGTCACTTTTGCTTGAAATTAAAGAAGCAACGTCCGGCTAAAGACTTTAAACTTAGCGCTTCTCGGGAGGCAACCCGAGCTTTATTGTTTTTCGTAGTTTTCTTTAATTTTTCGTTTCGTTTTTATCGTCATAGGCATGCATTCTAATTAGTTTATTTGAATTTTAATTTTCAGGGTCGAAAACATAGTCAGGAGGTCCAGACGGCCGTCCGAAATCGCAGGCAAAATTCCAGACGGCCGTCCGGGAAACAGAAGGCACAATTGAGCATCACAGCATGTGGGACGGCCGTCCCAAAACATGCCTAATTTGTGGAACGGCCGTCCCAAACCAGTAACGAGAGAAACATCTCGGACGGCCGTCCGAAAATCAGCATGAAACCCGGGACGGCCGTCCGACTATTTTTGGGGCGTTTTAACTTTAAAAAAATTGATTTTTACCCCCATTATTTCCTAAACCCTCCTATTTCCTTCTCTCAAACTCTCACACACAAAAGGAAGCTAGAGAATCAAACAAAATTCTCCAAAATCTACTCTTTCAGGCACGCCCACAAGGTGTTCGACAATTTGCTCCAACCAAATTTTGAGTTCGGTTGTCAACCAATTTTCACCGAATCTATTCCAACCTCTCTCCCAACTTTATCGTCCAACAAAAGAAGCGGCATGAGTGAAGCTTCATCTTCTAAAGGCAAAGGAAAATGAAAGAAAAGTGCCACCAAACGACGATTCCTCTTCCAAAGCCGCTCCTCAAGCCCGAGACGACCCCGAAGCCTCGAGCTCCCGTGCCGATCGACGATTCCCAAAGAAGATGGAGTGAGAGAGCTTTCCGATGATGAGGAGCGTGAGAGAGCTAGGGAGGAGCACCCCGATCACATCGACTCCGACTAAATCAGGTGTTTTCTATCCTTAAAACTTTGTGCTAATTTCGTTGAGGGGAACGAAAATTTTAAGTTTGGGGGTGAAAAACCTGTTTTTGTGCTTATTTGTTTTAGTTTGCATGCATTAGGTTTTATTCGTTTTTATTGCTTTTCTCGTTTTTCCGGCATATAAAAAAAAATTTGCTTGAGTCGAATGCATCGATGAGTTATGATGATGAGAGATGATCAATGTTTGATGATGAAATTGCTTGTTTTGTGTGATAATGATTAGATGTTTGTTTAGCTTTCGATTCAACGGAACTTAGAAGCGAATTATTGCTAGGAATCACACTTTGTGCATTGCTTTGGTTGAATGTTTTGTATTTTAAATTTGGAATTAATTTGTGCTAGATCATGCTATGTTCGGTTTTAGAACTCCCCTTAGGAAATTTATGATACGAAGTATTGAGTAGTGAGTGATTTGGGATATGATTTGGGACTTCTTTGAACCGTTTGAGCCTTTCAAGCCGACCTTTTTATCGAAATTATCCTTAGAACCTTGTTTTGAGCCTCGGAGAAAAGGTGTTCTTTCTTTTAGCCAATGTGTAAGGTAGAATAGGTGGAGATTCTTGAAAAAAATTATCCCTTGGAGTTCGGTCGAAATTTTTTATAAGGTCCTTCTTCTTCTTCGTAAAAAAAAAAAAAAAAAAAAAAGAAAAAGAAGAAGAAGAAGAGACTAGAAGGGAGAAATAAGGACTAGTTGTTGAATTATTTTTGAAAACTCGATCCATTGCCTCAAAAGCAAAAGTGGAGACTTTTGAACTTTTGAGAATCGAGATTATTAAAGTCCGTAGAGGTGAATTCATTGTTTCAAACGCCTATCTTTCAAATTTTGGTGTAATCACCTAAATTCATGAAAAATAGCCACATATACCCATATTTCCTACCTCGAACCAAAGAGCCTAACAATTGAAAGCCACAAAGCCCCAATGATCCCAATAGCTTAATGTTCGATATTAGTAGAGTTGAATAATTTGGTGAGTATTTGGAGTCAAGCGTATGCATGTAAGTATAAATTCTTTCTATCTTTAATTTGCAAATATTGGATGCTTGAAGCAATTGTATGAATTGTGGTTTTTGGTAATGGTGAGTGACTAAGTGTTGTTGAATTTTGAGCTTGCGAATGCCTAAGAATTGTCATTATAATTACAAGTTCTGAAAACATGAAGTTGATCATTGATCTATGTGATGAGATGTTATCGTTGAGTTATTTGCTTATTGGTAGATTTTGCTTGAGGACAAGCAAAAGTTCAAGTTTGGGGGTGTGTTAAGTGTATATTTTTACACTTTATCGTACCTTTTTATTTGGGCTTTTGGTGTGTTTTAACGATAATTGGTGCTTAAAAAGTTGATTTATTGTATTTTAGGTACAAATTGAAGAATTGGAAAAGTATGGGGTCAAAACTGCAATTTTGGCGAAAATATGGGTCAAAAGTGAAATTATCAAAATTCTGAAGATTTAAAGCTCGGACCCCTGTCCCAGTTTTAGTGCAAATCATGGGACCCCCGTCCGAGACTCCGAAGTTGCGCAGAAAAGGGATTTTAATTGCACAAGGAAACTGCCTTCTTCCCCAAGTTCTTCACCCTATATAAGACCAATCCAAGCACACAATTAGGGCTCTCTTTTACGCAATTTGGAGAGCAACAAAGCAATAAAGAAGACGAAGAATTCGAAGACTCTAAGCATAGATTTATCGTTTATGACTTATTTTATTTGTGTTTTTCCTTTAATCATGAGTAGCTAATTTTCTTTTTCTAGGATTTTATTTGGAACCCTATGTGGGATTTATGAACCCAATTCTATGATTTTATGCAAGTTTTAATTCCGGATTATTTCTTCTACTTGTTTTATTAAGTGCATGAACTTGATCAACTTATGTGCTTTTATGTTATTGTTAATCGCATGAATCGGAAGATCGGGTTAATAATTAGAACTGTGGTAGAAGAGCCTTTGTGGTATTAACATAGGAATATAGTTAATCTCTTAAGTAGCCATTATTGAGATTTGAGCTTAATGTTGTGTTCTAGAATTAATTGCATAGGAATATAGTAATTGAATCTAGAGTATTAGAATCGTAATACACGCGGAAGCGGGTTATGATTATTTTAGCATCTCAGGTTAATAATCCGGGTTAATTGCTTGCATAATTGAAGGAATTGGGGGAATAATAATCACATAGGGGGAAGAATAAAATCCTAGGCTCGTTTACTCTGATAAATCTTCGTGTTTAATTTGCTTTCTTGCTTTGCTTTTTAATTTAGTTTAATTTAGTTAATTCCCTCCAAACTCGACTGTGTAGGGTGGGCTTGATAATAATTGGTAGAATTTAGCGTCTAGGTTTAGATAATTAAATATTCCCTTTGGGTTCGATATCCGGACTTAATTGTTCACTATATTACTTGTACGATACGTGCACTTGCCTGTAGGTTTTCGGCCAACAAGTTTTTGGCGCCGTTGCCGGGGACTATTTTAATTATTTATTTTATTCTAGCTCTAGATTTGAACAATTTTCACGATTCACCCATTTAATTTTTGTTTTTTATTTTTTTTAGGTATTGTGTATGCGTAGAAGACTCGATCTTGCTAGAGAACCGTTTGATCCCGAAATCGAACGTACTTTTCGAGCGGCTAGGAGACTTCAACGCGCAAAAAATATAATGGAGGACGAAGAACGTAGGGCTGCGGGTAATTTACTCGGGGCCAACGGAAACCAAGTCCAAGACCCACCCCCTCAACTTCCAGTACAGCGAGCAGTTAGGCCACGGGCACTTCAAGATTACATAATCCCGACTCATGACGGATTCCGCCCGAGCATCCAATATCCACCTATTGAGGCGCACAATTTTGAGATCAAGCAAGGCCTATTGACGATGCTCCAAAATAACGGGCTATTTAGTGGATTGGCGGGTGAAGATCCCAATCTTCACATTGTCAATTTTCTAGATACCTGTAATTCCCACCGTCAAAACGGCGTTTCCCAAGAGGCGCTTCAATTAATTCTCTTCAAGCACTCCTTACAAGGAAGAGCTCGCCAGTGGTTGATGTCCCAAGCCCCCCACTCTATCTCGTCGTGGTCTCAACTCCTCAACCTTTTCATGAAAGTTTACAGCTCACCCGAGAAGGACGAGAGAATCCGACGAGAAATTCATATTTTTTTCCAAGAGCAAGGCGAGCAATTATACGAGGCATGGGAGAGATTTAAAAATCTTTTGCGGCAGTGTTCAACACATGGAGTCGAACAATGGCGGCAAATCCACATCTTCTACCAAGGGATCAACGAGAATGCACGAACCGTTTTAGATGCCTCAACCGGAGGTAATTTTATGAGTCAATCGATACCGGATGCTTTTATCATGTTGGATCAAATTGCTCAAAATCGGTTTGCCAAGTCAAGCGAGAGGACGGTTAGTGGAGCCAAGAAAGTTCCCGGAGTGTTGGAGTTAGATGCAATTACGGCCCTTCAAGCTCAAGTAACCCAAATTGCTCAACAAAATCAACTCCTTCTGCAGCACATCAAAGCAAGTCCACCACAACAAGTCCAAGCAATCGATTCTCCATGTTGTGAAATTTGCGGTGGAAATCATTACACGCTCCAATGCCAACAATATGTGGAATCGCTCAACTACGTCAATAGTGCGCCTCGCCAATTCCAAAATCAAGGGTGGAGATCACAAGGGCAATATGGAGGAAATGAACAAGGCCAAGGATATCAAAGACCTCAAGGTCAATTCCAACCGCTACCCAAGCCTCGTTGCGAAATTTGGAGAATCAAGTCGCTCAATTAGTTTTGAATCAAGAGAACCATCCGCAAGGAGCATTGCCATCGAATACGGAAGATCCTCGAAAGCAAAAGTTCGAGACGTGCCAAGCTATCGATTTCAAGATCGAGAAAAAAAAAGAAATTCAAGTCAAGCCGCAAGTCACTGTAGCCGAATGGGTCGACCCAATCCCATATCCACAAAGATTGCTAACGAAAAAGATCGAGGTCAAGACATGCCAAGCAGTCACCTTGAAGAACGGTAAGCAATTGGAGGAAGCCCCACGAAAAGAGAAGAGAAACACGGTAATCGAAAAGCCGAAAGTGAATGAGGAAAAAGAATCAACTCATGAAGAGCCACCATCAACGATGCCTTCACAAGTCCCTCCAATTCCTTATCCTCAAAAGTTAATAAAGAAAAAGCTCGATGCCGAATATCAAAGATTTTTGGACAAGTTGAAGGAAATTCGCATAAATATTCCTTTCATTGAAGCACTTCAAAAGATGCCAAAGTGGGTGAAGTTCCTCAAGGACCTCGTGAAGAAAAGTAAGAAATTGCAAGGGAACGAGATGATCCAACTCACGGAGCAAATAAGTGCAATTCTTACTCGGCCTCTTCCACAAAAACTCGGCGATCCAGGTAAGTTTACTATTCCTTGTACTATAGGAGGTAAAAATTTTAGATCCCTCATTGATTTAGGCGCTAGCATTAATCTTATGCCTTATTCAACCTTTAAAAAACTTGGGTTAGGAGAAATTGATCGACGGCTATAACTCTTCAATTAGCCGATAGATCTTTAGTTTACCCAAAATGTATTTTAGAGAATGTGCTAGTGAAAGTCAATAAATTTATCTTCCCTGTCGATTTCGTTATACTTGATATAGATGAGGATAGGGAGATACCTCTTATCGTAGGGAGACTTTTTTTAGCCACGTCGAAGACGCTAATTGATTGTGCTAGTGGTGATCTTACAATGACTGTTCATGATCAAACAATCAAGTTTAATGTTTTTAGTGCTAATAAAAATCCATGTGATAATCATGATTGTTTTGCTGTTGAACTTATGGATTTTACAACTCATGAAAAATTTGATGTTTTGAACTTGGACAATGGGAAAGTATCTTTGAGTGCAGGAGGTGATGGCAGAAACGAGAATCGGACGGAGCAAGTTTACTTCATCGACTCAATTTTAACTCCTCCGAGAGAAAGTCATATGAGTTTGGGTCTTAATGGCGATGAGAGTGCAAGGAAGATGTTACCACCCAAAGACTCGAGCAAGTTACGAGAGAAGAATGAGTCAAGCTCTTGTGGTCGTAAGGAGAAAGTTAAAAGGAAATTGCACAAAGCACAATCGGTGTTATTGTGAAAATCCCGTCTTTGGTTATTTACAAGGAAGCGCAAATCAAAGTGGTCGCGGCCGTGTATTGTCAAAGAAATTCTTCCTCACGAGGTGGTCAAAATAAAGGAGCGAGATTCAAATCGTACGTTCAACGTGAAACGGAGCCGGCTCAAACCTTATTGGGAAGCGAGTGAAGATTGCCAAGTGACTTCGGTCACTTTTGCTTGAAATTAAAGAAGCAACGTCCGACTAAAGACTTTAAACTTAGCGCTTCTCGGGAGGCAACCCGAGCTTTATTGTTTTTCGTAGTTTTCTTTAATTTTTCGTTTCGTTTTTATCGTCATAGGCATGCATTCTAATTAGTTTATTTGAATTTTAATTTTCAGGGTCGAAAACATAGTCAGGAGGTCCAGACGGCCGTCCGAAATCGCAGGCAAAATCCCAGACGGCCGTCCGGGAAACAGAAGGCACAATTGAGCATCACAGCATGTGGGACGGCCGTCCCAAAACATGCCTAATTTGTGGAACGGCCGTCCCAAAACCAGTAACGAGAGAAACATCTCGGACGGCCGTCCGAAAATCAGCACAAAACCCGGGACGGCCGTCCGACTATTTTTGGGGCGTTTTAACTTTAAAAAAATCGATTTTTACCCCCATTATTTCCTAAACCCTCCTATTTCCTTCTCTCAAACTCTCACACACAAAAGGAAGCTAGAGAATCAAACAAAATTCTCCAAAATCTACTCTTTCAGGCACGCCCACAAGGTGTTCGACAATTTGCTCCAACATTTTGAGTTCGGTTGTCAACCAATTCTCACCGAATCTATTCCAACCTCTCTCCCAACTTTATTGTCCAACAAAAGAAGCGGCACGAGTGAAGCTTCATCTTCTAAAGGCAAAGGAAAAGGAAAGAAAAGTGCCACCAAACGACGATTCCTCTTCCAAAGCCGCTCCTCAAGCCCGAGACGACCCCGAAGCCTCGAGCTCCCGTGCCGATCGACGATTCCCAAAGAAGATGGAGCGAGAGAGCTTTCCGATGATGAGGAGCGTGAGAGAGCTAGGGAGGAGCACCCCGATCACATCGACTCCGACTAAATCAGGTGTTTTCTATCCTTAAAACTTTGTGCTAATTTCGTTGAGGGGAACGAAAATTTTAAGTTTGGGGGTGAAAAACCTGTTTTTGTGCTTATTTGTTTTAGTTTGCATGCATTAGGTTTTATTCGTTTTTATTGCTTTTCTCGTTTTTCCGGCATATAAAAAAAAATTTGCTTGAGTCGAATGCATCGATGAGTTATGATGATGAGAGATGATCAATGTTTGATGATGAAATTGCTTGTTTTGTGTGATAATGATTAGATGTTTGTTTAGCTTTCGATTCAACGGAACTTAGAAGCGAATTATTGCTAGGAATCACACTTTGTGCATTGCTTTGGTTGAATGTTTTGTATTTTAAATTTGGAATTAATTTGTGCTAGATCATGCTATGTTCGGTTTTAGAACTCCCCTTAGGAAATTTATGATACGAAGTATTGAGTAGTGAGTGATTTGGGATATGATTTGGGACTTCTTTGAACCGTTTGAGCCTTTCAAGCCGACCTTTTTATCGAAATTATCCTTAGAACCTTGTTTTGAGCCTCGGAGAAAAGGTGTTCTTTCTTTTAGCCAATGTGTAAGGTAGAATAGGTGGAGATTCTTGAAAAAAATTATCCCTTGGAGTTCGGTCGAAATTTTTTATAAGGTCCTTCTTCTTCTTCGTAAAAAAAAAAAAAAAAAAAAAAAGAAAAAGAAGAAGAAGAAGAGACTAGAAGGGAGAAATAAGGACTAGTTGTTGAATTATTTTTGAAAACTCGATCCATTGCCTCAAAAGCAAAAGTGGAGACTTTTGAACTTTTGAGAATCGAGATTATTAAAGTCCGTAGAGGTGAATTCATTGTTTCAAACGCCTATCTTTCAAATTTTGGTGTAATCACCTAAATTCATGAAAAATAGCCACATATACCCATATTTCCTACCTCGAACCAAAGAGCCTAACAATTGAAAGCCACAAAGCCCCAATGATCCCAATAGCTTAATGTTCGATATTAGTAGAGTTGAATAATTTGGTGAGTATTTGGAGTCAAGCGTATGCATGTAAGTATAAATTCTTTCTATCTTTAATTTGCAAATATTGGATGCTTGAAGCAATTGTATGAATTGTGGTTTTTGGTAATGGTGAGTGACTAAGTGTTGTTGAATTTTGAGCTTGCGAATGCCTAAGAATTGTCATTATAATTACAAGTTCTGAAAACATGAAGTTGATCATTGATCTATGTGATGAGATGTTATCGTTGAGTTATTTGCTTATTGGTAGATTTTGCTTGAGGACAAGCAAAAGTTCAAGTTTGGGGGTGTGTTAAGTGTATATTTTTACACTTTATCGTACCTTTTTATTTGGGCTTTTGGTGTGTTTTAACGATAATTGGTGCTTAAAAAGTTGATTTATTGTATTTTAGGTACAAATTGAAGAATTGGAAAAGTATGGGGTCAAAACTGCAATTTTGGCGAAAATATGGGTCAAAAGTGAAATTATCAAAATTCTGAAGATTTAAAGCTCGGACCCCTGTCCCAGTTTTAGTGCAAATCATGGGACCCCCGTCCGAGACTCCGAAGTTGCGCAGAAAAGGGATTTTAATTGCACAAGGAAACTGCCTTCTTCCCCAAGTTCTTCACCCTATATAAGACCAATCCAAGCACACAATTAGGGCTCTCTTTTACGCAATTTGGAGAGCAACAAAGCAATAAAGAAGACGAAGAATTCGAAGACTCTAAGCATAGATTTATCGTTTATGACTTATTTTATTTGTGTTTTTCCTTTAATCATGAGTAGCTAATTTTCTTTTTCTAGGATTTTATTTGGAACCCTATGTGGGATTTATGAACCCAATTCTATGATTTTATGCAAGTTTTAATTCCGGATTATTTCTTCTACTTGTTTTATTAAGTGCATGAACTTGATCAACTTATGTGCTTTTATGTTATTGTTAATCGCATGAATCGGAAGATCGGGTTAATAATTAGAACTGTGGTAGAAGAGCCTTTGTGGTATTAACATAGGAATATAGTTAATCTCTTAAGTAGCCATTATTGAGATTTGAGCTTAATGTTGTGTTCTAGAATTAATTGCATAGGAATATAGTAATTGAATCTAGAGTATTAGAATCGTAATACACGCGGAAGCGGGTTATGATTATTTTAGCATCTCAGGTTAATAATCCGGGTTAATTGCTTGCATAATTGAAGGAATTGGGGGAATAATAATCACATAGGGGGAAGAATAAAATCCTAGGCTCGTTTACTCTGATAAATCTTCGTGTTTAATTTGCTTTCTTGCTTTGCTTTTTAATTTAGTTTAATTTAGTTAATTCCCTCCAAACTCGACTGTGTAGGGTGGGCTTGATAATAATTGGTAGAATTTAGCGTCTAGGTTTAGATAATTAAATATTCCCTGTGGGTTCGATATCCGAACTTAATTGTCCACTATATTACTTGTACGATACGTGCACTTGCGTGTAGGTTTTCGGCCAACAGACGTATTTGATTCGCTGTCTCGGAAGTTGAACTGAATTTTTACTCCAACGTCTCAAGGCTACTTGGCAATCTGCATTCTTACTAAGTAACCCCTCAATAGTATTTGAGTAACCATGATCATCCCATCTTTGTCGGATAATATCCTCACATTCGGACTTTTGAACCCACATAGCTTCAAAGCGAAAGGGACGCTTCAACTTGTATCTGACAGGTGGAGGGTTCTCATTAATAGAGAGGAGAATGGGTGCGTGGTCAGACCCTTGTTGACTAAGAAGATTCACCCGGGAATGGGGAAAAAGGTTGCGCCACTCGCCATTAGCACATGCTCTATCCAAGCGACAACGAACCGTGTAAGGAGATACTCGGTTGTTGGACCAAGTGAATGGATGGCCCTCATAACCTAAATCGGATAAATTGCAAAATTCCAAAGCAAGACGAAAGGCTTCGATTTGTGTTGGTTGTCGTGTGTTGCCTCCTCCCTTTTCCATATTGCTTAGAATTTCATTGAAGTCTCCACCCACCATCCATGGCAAATTCTGATGGGTACTGAGATTCCGTAGAAGTTCCCATGTAAGGTGACAACGATCAACCTCTGGATTGCCGTAGATTCCAGTACACCATTTCTGGCTCATAACTCCACCCACAATCACGACATCAATGTGATTGTTTGAAAAACTAATTCATTGGACCGAGATATCTTTCCTCCACAATAACGCTTATCCACCTGATCTCCCAATTTTGTCCACCGCAAAACCAAACAAATTCCACTTGAGTTTCAAACGATCAATCAACGAAGGTGAAGCCCTCGTTTCCAAGAGAAACACCAGACTGGGGTTTTTTTGTCGAACAACCTATATATTTATTTCTAATATATTTAATATGTGTTTCTTGATGTTTCAGTTACCAAATATAAGGAATTTGATATAAAAGTTGCGAGATTGAATATAATTTTTTTGATACAAAATAATAGATAATTACAAAAACATTGACGCAAAATCATAATTAGGATTGTCATTAGTATTAGTATTAGAATTAGGATTATAAATAATATTCTTTGAATTAGTATTAGTATTAATACTAGGATTATGATTATGATTAATGTTAGTATTATAATTATAATTAAGATTATGATTATTGATTCGTATTAATATTAGTATCATGATTATGATTAGCATTAAGATTAGGATTATGGTTAGAATTATAATTAGAATTAACATTAGCATAGCATTAGTATTAGTAGTAATAAAATTATTAGGATTATAATTAATTCAGAAATAGGTTTAGAATTAGAATTATGATTAGGATTAAAATTATGATTAGTGTTATGAATAAGATTAGAAATCGGATCAGGATTTGGATAGTATTAGTATTACAATTATAATCAGCATAAGCATATCCAAATTAACATTAACATTAAAATTAGTATTAGCATTAGAATATGTACATTAGAATTAACATTAAAATATTAACATATTAGTATTAGTAATAGAATTAATATTAGTATTAGTATTCGTATTAATATTAGGATTAGTAATAGTATTAATAATAGTACTATTAGTATTAATATTAGTGTTAATATTAGTTTTATTATTATTATTCATATTAGTATTAATATTAATATTAATAATAGTATTAGTCTAAATATCAGTATCAGTATCAATATCAGTATCGGTATCATTATCGGTATCGGCATTAGTATCGGCATCAGTATCGATATCGGCATCGGTATCGGTATTAATATCAGTATCAGTATGAGTATCAATATGAGTATCAATTAAATATTAGTATCAATATCAATAATAGTATCACTATCAGTATCAGTATTAGTATCAGTATCAGTATCAATATGAATATTAGTATCACTATCAATATCAGTATTAATATGAGTATCAGTATGATTGTAAGTATCAATATGAGTGTGAGTATCAATATTAGTATTAGTATTACTATGAGTATCAATATGAGTATCGGTATTAGTATGAGTATCAATATCATTATTAGTATTAGTATTAGTATTAGTATTAGTATTAGTATTAGTATTAGTGTTAATATTGTTATAAGTATCAGTATTAGTGTCAATATCAATATCAATATTAATATTAGTATTAATATAATATTACTAAGAGTATAAGTATGAGTGTAAGTATTAGTATCAGTATCAGAATTATTATTGTTATTAGTATCAGTATTAGTCTTAGTATTAGTGTTACTGTTAGTATTAATATTAGTATCAATATCACTATTAGTATCACTATAAGTATCAGTATTATTATTAGTATTGGTATCAGTAGTCGCCTTATTCTTAATATTAGTATTAGTATTAGTATTAATATTAATATCAATATAACTATCATTATCAATGTAAATATCATTATTACTATTAGTATTAGTATCAATATGAGTATTATTCTTAGTATTAGTATTAGTATCAATATGAATATAAATATTAGTATTAGTATTATTCTTAGTATTAGTATTAGTATTGGTTTAAGTATGAGTATGAGTATTAGTATGAGAATTAGTATTAGTATTAGTATTAATATCAATATTATTATTAGTATCAATATTAGTATTAATATTAGTATGAGTATCGGTATTAGTAATAGTCTCAGTATTAGTATTAGTATTAATATTAATATTAGTATTAGTATTAGTATTAATATTAATATTAGTATTAGTATTAATATTAATATTAATATCAATATAACTATAATTATCAATGTAAGTATCAATATTATTATTCGTATTAGTATCAATATGAATATTAATATTAGTTTTATTATTAGTATTAGTATTGGTACGAGTATGAGTATTAGTATTAGTATCACTATTATTATTGGTATGAGTATGAGTATTAGTAATTTTATTAGTATCAGTATTAGTATTGGTATTAATATTAGTATTAGTATTAATATTATATTAGTATTAGTATTAGTATTCATATTCGTATTAGTATTAATGTTTGTATCAGTATTAGTATTAGTATGTATTACTATTAGTATTAGTATTAATATTAGTATTAGTACCAGTATTAGTACCAATATTAATATTAGTATCGCTATTAGGATTAACATTAGTATTAATATTAGTATTAATATCAGTATTAATATTAATATTAATATTAATATTAGTATTAGTACCAGTACTAGTACCAATATTAATATTAGTATCGCTATTAGTATTAACATAAGTATTAGTATCAGTATTAGGATTAATCGAATTAGTATCACTATTAGTAATAATATTGGTATTAGTATTGGTATTGGTATTGGTATCAATATTGGTAGTGGCGTATACATCATATCTATTTTGCAATATTTATAAGTTTTATTGTTGTTTGAGTAATGTGCATCACTAATTGAACTCTATTAGTGATCAACTTGCAGGTTATTTGAATATCTATTGTGTTACTTCTCTGCTACCATGTTTGTTGTTACCTTAGTTATTTTGCAGAAGATTCACATAGTGTAGTAGATTGCAATCCAAGAAATAGAGTTATATCATGTGTTTTAAATGATTTCACTTAATTTTGATATTGTGTTTTGCGCGCTTTCATGTTTTCTTATTTGTAATACTTAAGTTAATTTCATATGTTACAACTCTAAACTAAAAGATAAAGTTTATGCTTTTTATTTCCTTCCATTTTAATTTACTTGAACTGGTATTGTTATAAAGAGATAGTCGTTTACATAAGTTTATTTTTCTCATTTTTAAACTCACCTCTGTGCAACTGTTGAGTGTATATTTTACACTCAATGTATACTTTCTTACGAGGATTTTTGTATACTTTTATTGATTTAATGATGCTTAATAAGTGGTTTATTGTATTTTAGGTACAACTTGACAATTTGGAAGTTCCAAGGGTGAAACGAGCCAAAAAAGTTCAAAAACGAGCAAAAACGGGCAAAAACGGAAGAAAACAAAATATGCTGAAAATTGGCTGAAAAATGCCCGCGCGGCCGTGCCAAATTTAGCCTATTTTTGGCACGGTCGTGCCAACTGCAGAAGTGGGGCAGAAGGTTTCGGCGATTCTCGTGCGGCCGTGTGAGATTGTGACTGATTTTCGCACGGCCGCGCCAAAAAACGCTGGAGACAATTTTGGACTTTTAATCACACAAGAAAACCTAGAATCATCTACCAAGTTGGGACATCTATTTAAGGGCAAACCAAGCACGAGTTAAAAAACTTTTGACACAATCTTGGAGCGAGATGAGCGAGAGAACGAAGAATCGAAGATGGAGAATTGACAAATCTTCATCACAATTCTTCTTTCATCTATCTTTTCTTAATCTATTTCTTTTTAAAGATTTTGCGATATCTGTATAAAATTTGAATATTTATATTTTTTTAATTTAATTATATTTGATTATTTATTGTCTTAAATTAGTACATTACAATTAAAAACTACAATATTGTTTGAACATTTTTTAAATATTCAGATTATATATACATATATATATATATATATATATATATATATATATATATAT
>NW_012195016.1:0-13525 GCF_000504015.1 Erythranthe guttata | reverse complement strand
GGAAAATTACACTTCATCCCCTACAAAATGTCATTTTTGCACTTTCCCCCTCAAAATAGAAAAATGAGACTATCCTCCTTCGAAATATTTAACTCGGTGCACTTTGCCTCAAATGTGTATTTCCTGGCTAATTCTCGTCGGATTTCAGTAATTGGGAGGGGTAATTTCGTTTTTAAAGCTGTAAATATCATTTGACCATCTTCCACCCCATATTGTCGTTGGGCTCTCTTTTCTCTCCCAAATCGAATAACCCAAAAAACATAGGGTTCTTCTTTTCTCCCAAAATCAATTGAATCTGCAGGCAACAACCATGTGTTCTCCATTGATCGTTCAAACGATTCCTCAAACGTGACAGTCTTGTTTATAATTTTATACATTCCTTTGATATTTGTCTTTTGTTCTGAATATTGGGAGTGCTAGACTTGCGAAGAATTGGGGGTAGTTGTTCACCATCAATCTTTTTGTCAATTTGGAAGCGTATAGTGTCGCTTTAGGAACCCTAAGTAACTCAGTACTGAAAGCGGGATTTTAAAGCGGAAAAAGTAAATTGACATGTACACTCTTAATCCAGTTATAATTAGCTCAAAAATATACATTTGGGGAAAAATGCACCGAATTATATATTTCGAAGGGGGAAAAGTGTAAAAATGACATTTTTTTAGGGGGTGAAGTGCAATTTGCTATACTAAGATTATTCTACGTCAATAGTTTTGGACCGTGTTTGGGGATAGGGATTAGGGAGGGAAAGTGAAACATGACAAGCCAAAAAATATGAACTTGTTGGAAAACTATTAACTAACTTCCTACCAAAATAAGAGATCTTTTTAAGAGACAAACAACCTTTTAAAAAGAAAGAGAAAGAAACATATTACCTTTTTAATAGGAAGGCAAATGTGTTAGAAGGTAGCTCTTTGGTAAAAATTATGGCAACAAACACAATCCCATAATTTCTCTATCTTTTTTTTTTCTTTTTCCCTAAAATTTCAGGTAAACGCAAACATGGGAAAATATCGTCTTTCGTAATCGAATCTCGATAATTAAAACCATTTGCATGAGAATAAAAAAATTAAAGGTTTGTTGGATATATAATTGTGATCAAGGGGATTCTTTTATTCTTTTTTTTTTGTTGGTTGGGAGAAGGTGTGGAGATTTCGGTGCATGTTTGCGTTGAAGGAAATTTGTCGTAAGTTCCACCGATATGGCTTCATCTCCCGACACAGCTCCGGCGGCGGTGGAGGGCGATTCCGGCACATTTCCGCCAACAGAATCCTCCCAAGAGCTAGTGCCACCTCCCGATCCTTCCTCCCCGAAGCCGGAATCTCCACCACCACCAACGACGTCCGAACCGCCAGCATCATCTCCTCCTCCGCCTCCAGACGAGCCTTCCCCTTCTCCTCCACCACCTCCGGACGAGCCTTCCCCTTCCCCTCCGCCACCAGATTCACCGCCACCAACCACATCTCCTTCACCTCCACCTCCACAAAATCAACCCCCACCCCCACCACCCGATGCATTCCCGCCCCCACCCCCCGACGTAGCCGCCTCGCCGCCCCCTCCACCGTCAAATAACTCATCCGCCCCGGCTCCACCGAACTCCGCCCCTCCACCCCCGATAACCGTTTCCCCTCCGACACCGGCCGCCCTTTCGCCGCCTCCACCACGAGCCGGTGGTGCGCAAACACCTCCATCTTCAATTTCTCCTCCTCCTCCTCATCCTCCACCAGCAGCACCCGCTAATAGGGGCACCGATTCTTCATCGTCGGGCTCGAACGATGCTTCGTCTCAGACTCAATCCCATGATTCAAACACGAGTTCGGCCATCATCGCCGGAATTGTCGCCGGAGGAGTGCTGGTTCTTGCATTAATCATTTTCTTTCTAATATGTTCGAGGAAGAAAAAGAAACCTCGATATTATATGGATCCCATACAGCCCCCTAAAGGTATACCCATGCAACTTTAGCTTTAGAATTTTTAAAATCAAAGTGTACAAAAATGCATGAATTCTTGATAATCTAATATAAAACATGCAATTTTGACAAAAACTCATAGGGGGGTTTTAGTTACATTTTGTAACACAGGGGGTTTTTGAGCCATTCGAGATTTCACAGGGGTACTATTTGCAAATAACTCTTTTTGGTATGTTAACTGATTTTTTCACTATTAGGAAATGAAAAATACTACAATGATCCCACACAATGGCAGAGTCCCCGCACCGCCGACCAGCAATCAAACCTGCCGCCACCGCCGGGGTTCATGAGCACCCCCGGCGGGGGGTGGGGGGCACCGCCCCCGCCGCCCCTAGTGAACACGAGCAGCGATTACAGCTCTGTTCACTCGGGGCAGCAACACCAGACGCCGCCTATGATGGCCCCGTCGCCGAATATCGGTGTCGGCATGAGCCAATTCACGTACGAGGATCTAGCGGCAGCCACCGCCGGATTCTCTCAGGCCAACTTGTTGGGCCAAGGCGGCTTCGGCTTTGTGCACAAAGGGGTTTTGCCCGACGGGCGGGAGGTGGCGGTCAAGAGTCTCAAGTCGGGCAGCGGGCAGGGAGAGCGGGAATTTCAAGCCGAGGTTGAAATCATTAGCCGGGTCCACCACCGCCACCTCGTCTCCCTTGTCGGTTATTGCATCGCCAACGGTCAAAGAATGCTTGTCTATGAATTTGTTTCCAACAAGACTTTGGAATTCCATCTTCATGGTAAGAATTTGTTCTTTTTAGAAAGACCTTCCGTTTCAAATTAACTGTCGTTTTATGTTCTGCACATTTAGTAAGATTTTTTCTGACAAAAAACATGTAATATGACTTAAATACCCTTCCGGTGTAATTATTGGTTTATGTAATTGCAGGAAAAGGTCAACCGGTCATGGCATGGGCAATGAGGCTTCGAATTGCGATTGGATCGGCCAAAGGACTTGCTTACCTACACGAAGATTGTAAGACGATATACCGTTAGTTTTTTTTCGTATAATTACTAGTTTTAAATCTCTATAAATTCTCATTATTTTTATTTTATTTTGTGGTTTAAAGGCCACCCTCGAATCATCCACCGCGATATCAAAACGGCAAACATTCTTCTCGACGACAACTTCGAAGCCATGGTAATATACTATAACTACTCAATGTCCTAAATAATATTCATGATCATAATCATATATTTATTTCATTTGTGTATATTTTCCAGGTGGCTGATTTCGGTTTGGCGAAACTCACTTCGGATAATTACACTCATGTGTCTACACGTGTCATGGGAACTTTCGGGTATTTAGCTCCCGAATATGCGTCAAGTGGGAAGCTAACCGAAAAATCGGATGTTTTCTCGTTCGGGGTCATGCTCTTGGAATTGATAACCGGTCGTCGACCCGTTGACCCGACTAACTTAATCATGGAAGATAGTTTAGTAGATTGGGTTTGTTCTCTACTCTCTATATCTCTCTTCATATTTAGGCAACTACTACTCTTTCTATTTATTCGATTTTAATTTTATTTATAGGCGAGGCCTCTTCTGTCGAAAGCATCGGAAGATGGAAATTACAACGGGCTGGTTGATCCAAGGCTTGAAGGCAATTACGTTCCGCAAGAGATAGCTCGTATGGTTGCTTGTGCTGCAGCTAGCATACGTCATTCAGCAAGACGGCGTCCTAGAATGAGCCAGGTAAGCAAAAATTTTCGAATCATCTTGATTTTACCTTTCGATATGTTACGTATTAATACAAACGTATTTTCTTGAAATATATGTACTTCCCACATTGTTCGTATTTCGTATAAGTGTTTTCATATTAGGTGTTCCACTATCAAATAACTATACTATACCCGGTGGAGTATACATCGGTAAATGCCGTGAAGATCTGCCCTTCATCCAATATTTTTCGAATTGCATGAACGGTCGATGTTATCTTTACCTAGTATACTCCATTCGGATGTATCATCTAATAGAACGGTGTTCCATATTATAAATATGGACGAGCTAAATATAATGTGGCCATAATATCTGAATGGCAGTGGCGGAGCCAACTTATGGCCACGGGGCCATGGCCCCGTGGCTTATACAAAACCTAGTATTTTAATCATAAATTTGTTATTTTACGAGTAGTGTAGTATTCTCAGCTCCACAAATAAAACTTCTATGTGTATATTTGATTCACACGTAAGATAAAAATCATGGCTTTGTTGCTGTTTGAATGTGCGATATAACATGGATTCGAATTAGATGATATTCCGAAGTCGACAATAAACTAGAAAAAATAAAGTGCGCTACGTCGAGCTATAAGTAATACTAAAGGATGGAAATTGAAACATAATTTCCAATCTCCCTTGATTCCTATCTAAGTTTTTTCGATTTCGGCACAATATTTCATTCCAAATTCAGAAAATCTTTCGATTTTTCAGAATTTTTTGGATTGAAATTGGAAAAAAATTATTAATTTTTTTGAAAATTATGACTTTTTTCTTCTGGAAATTACATTTATAATATCAAAATTGTTATGTATTTACATCTTCTTGAAACAGATTGGAATTTGAGTATTTAGTTTTTCACTTCCGAATATTTTTGGTAATTTTTCTGAAAGGGCTAATTGCAGTCCGATCAGTTCCATTTCCACCTTAATTAAAACACAACGGTTCATTATTTACATCAGATTGCACGTGCATTGGAAGGAGATTCGTCACTAGACGACTTGAACGAAGGCGTAAAACCGGGGCAAAGCAATGTGTACAATCCCAACGGAAGCAGAGAGGGGGCCTACGACACCGGGGCCTACAATGCCGACATGGTGAAGTTCCGACAGATGGTGATGTCATCCCAAGATTTCAACAGCAGTGATTACGGAACGAGCGAATACGGGCTCAACCCTTCTTCTTCTAGCAGCGAAGAGATGGGAAAATCGAGAACACAACATGCATCCACGAAGACAGATAACTAATTAATAAATTAAATAGCACCACGATTTAAAAAAAAAAAAAAAAAAGAATTGTGAGTGACACAAATTTCATTTTCGAGTTGCTCGTGTGGTCGGAGAACTCGTATGGCACAAAGTTTTGTGGGGTTGTCGGAAATATTTCGGAGTGCAAAACTGCGAATGATGAATTTTTTCTTGGGGATGTAATTTCAGAGAGTTTTTATACATGAAGTAGGAATTGGATTCTTTTTATTTCATGAAATGGTTGTGTAATGCCCTACTATGAACTGAAGATGCTATGACTTGCATATTATTAATTATTAAAAATTTAAAAAGTATTAAGTATATTAAATATTTCGCCTTTTGAATATTTGCGATTCGAGTCTAGTAGTTTGAATATTTTTTGTTTGTTGTTACCTATTCTTTTTTGTTTTTTTTTCAATCGAGCTCGATCTTCATAGCCTATGAAACGGAAAATGTTGATCAAACGTGGTTCATTTTGTTAACAAATTGAAACGAGCTTCTACGAACGATCTCGAATCAAGTATCTATTAGTTTGGTCAGATTTCCAGTCCTTTTTTATGAACTATTTATAAAGTGTTGGGTTATTTTAATAAAAACAATATATTTTATTATAAAATATAATAATGACTTTTACCAATTTTATGAGGGTCATTAGACCAGTATTTTGAAACTTTCAAAGTCATTATTCTCCTACATAAAACACCATAAATTCTATATAAAGGGGGCATTATGGCTTGGTAAATGGAGGTGAAAGAAGAGTGAAGAGAAAAAGAAACATTTTTCATCTATACTATATACATATATTTTGAGCTCTTGTTGTGTGTCGGGTGTAAACTTCTACTTCACTCGAACGTGCAATTTCGGTGAAGTTACAGCGGAGAGATAGACTGGGCTGTTGTATCCCATAGGCGCCACGAATCGGAACCTTTTTGCACCTCATTAGAGAATGGGTCGTGAAATTCGTCTTAAGAGAGCGACCTAATCCGCGCCTCACCTTGCCTATCTTCATATTATTGTGTATATTATTGCAGCTAATCATCAACTAAGAAAAGAGAGAACAAATAGATGACAAGCTTCAATCCGCAAATTTGGTGATCAATCGTCAAAGTGCAGCCCGAGTTCCAACAATTTAAGACGAATTTTGATCCCGTAAAGATGAGCTTTGACGATGATCCAAAAGAGCAACCATTGTTGATGAAAGGGAGACAATTCATTTTATTTTATTAATATCTTGTGTTGACCAAATAAAATTAATGATCTTATTTTTGTTGTAGGAGAATTTTTATGCAATTCACGAGTTTATACTTCGAGGCCATTTTTGGACATGATAATATCCGAATTTGGGAATGTGTAAAACACGAAAGTTTTATGAATTTCTGTTGGCTGTCCGAAACATCTTGAATCACTGAAATCGGACATTGAACGAGAGAGATACGCTCCAAATACTGAGCACTGCTGCAGCTGCCAAATTGTGTGCGTTTTGGAGATATCGAAAAAAAATTGATAGTTGAGAATTATCAAATCGGGTACGTTCTTCGTTTATTCATAGCATTATGATAATATTGCATAATATTTGTGTTGATGATTTGTGGGAAACTGGGATTATCTGTTCTGTACATATGCGAGTTATATGCATAAGAAATTTTCGTTCGAGTTTGAGCACATAGAACTACATGAAACTAATTATGATTAATGAAAAAAAAAAAAAATATCTACTGGTATTCAATGCATTAATTTCACGTGTTTGACTGCGTCTCATATATTTGAAATATGCATTACTGTCAGTTTTATAGTAGACTTAAAAGAAATTATCTGTTACAACATTATGAGCACTTATCATGGGTTTATTTGCTATTAAAATTGAAAAGATATAAAATAAAGATTGAAACTTTTTTAGGCTCTATTATATTATTCTTGTGTGTTCAATACATGGCATATGTATTATCTATGGATGAGATTATATTTACAGACGGTAATTTATGTTGATTAATGATTATCGATGATAGTGAAATTATCAGAGCTAATATTTATGAAAATAAATAATTTATTTAAATGGAGAAATAGTGAGGGTATTACAACTACATCAAATGTGCAAACGAGCATGATCATATATAGTTGATATATTTTATCTTGATCCATGATTCATTAAGTAGAGTTAATATTGCGTGTGTATAAACATCTTATATGTTGATCTATATGCTTTTAATATTGAAAAATAGTGGGGGGTTTTAGTGTCTACTTATATGAGCATGCTTTAATTGATTTTAATGTGGTCTAAGTTTAATTGTTCATTTTATGATTGCAAATTGTTTATAGTGATAATATGATAAATTATGCTTTATTTGCAGTCTTGAATATGCAAGTAGTTATTAAAGGCCTAATTTTGCATACACGTTGATCCTATTTAAAAGGCCTAAAAGTGGATATTGATTTGCAAAAATCAATTTGTGATTTGTGAAGTGAAACGGTTTTTGAAAGTTTCAATATTGTTGGTTATTGAAAATCTAAATAAGAGGAATTATATTCCTACTTGATTACATGTTTTCCTTGTGTGAATGAGCTATATCAATAATTAATAATTCAAAATTCATATCAATTTTGATTGATTGTTTTGACATTAGCATGTGAAGAGGCCGGTTGATATCGAATGTGATACATAAAATTCTAGTGAGAATAAATCAAATGCTGTGCTTTGATAATTATGATTGAGAATAAATCAAGTGATTTGTGTTTTGATGATAAATGAGATTGAAAAACTGCAGTTGGCATATTGCGAGAATCTTTTAATGGGATCCGGAACCATTAAAAGAAAAAAAAACAGTACTGTGAATATAATATTAAATATTTCTTTTAAGAAAAAAAAAGTCGATTAACAGTTAAATAAATGTTGGAGACAGTAATTTAGCAGCCTCGACAGTAATATAATTAAAATATTTTTTTTAAGAAAGAAAAAAACCAATTAACAGTTAAATTACTGTCTCCGACAGTTAAATAACTGCGGGAGATAGTAATTTAGCACCCAAGACAGTAATATTGTTTTCAAGAATTTTTTTTTGAAAAAAAACAGAAAAAAAAAATCAACGCCAGAGACCCGGCGTGGTCAACGGCGGTTGACCTACCGTAAAAAAAAGTCTTCATAACAAAAAAAAGTCAATGCCGTAGACCAGCGGTCAATGGCGGCTGACCGGCGGTCTCCGGTGGTGGCGGGTCAAAATTGAAATTATAATCAAAATTGGTTAATTGGTGAAATTGGGATGTAAATCATGAAATTGGTGTTGAATTGAGTTTCAATGAATTGGGGGTAATTTTGGTATATATAAAAGGGTTTTCCTTATTTGCAAATAAGTTTGAATGAACTCGAAATATTTGAAAGACAAAAGTTGGATGTCCCTTTTTTAATTAAGTGCTCTTGTCATGGGCCTCTTTGCAGTTAACCCTATAAATTAATAATCCCTGTCAAAATACAAATTAATGATATAATTTTCTATTATCAGTCAGTCGCACAAGATTTTCCATTATCGGCGCGTTTTCCTTCACTATAATTACTCATTTACCTTTTTTGTTTAAGAAAATTATTAGTGAAATTGAAGATCGATAACTATATATTATGATCTTAGATTTTTAAGAATTACAAACAATAATATGATAATAATAATAATATTACAACGCCAGTGTAATATAAAATTATAAATTATGCACTAATTATTACCTATAAGTAGTTAATTTGGATATTATTATGAAGTGACTATCTCAAGTTACTTGAATATAAATGTCCTATTGTATGGAATTGTCTCTAGCTCTCTGTTTTTTTTAATTAGGGGTCTTTACAAATAAGCCCATCAATAGGTATTTATTCATAAAGAGGTACAGACAAAAAACTCTTTTACAAATAAGTCAACACATGGTCCAGATTTTTGTAAAAGACTAAAACAGCCCCTCATACTTTAATATGCTCCAATTTTCCTTAATTTAATTTAACCTCAATTTGACCCCAAATTTCACAAATTATTCAATTTTGACCCAAAACCTTTTTTTTTTCAAATTTTTTTTTGCCGTCGGATTCCAGCGTTGACTTTTTCGATTTTTTTTTATTTCTTTTATTATTTTTTTTCCTTCTGGATTTTTTCGCCGGTTTTCAGCGTTGTCTTTTTTTTTTTCCTGATTTTTCGACCACCGGTTTCTGGCGGTCAACGCCGGTCTCCGGCGATGACTTTTTTTTTTTTTTTTTTTTTCCTTTAACATTTTTTTCTTCGTTTAAACAACAATATTGCTATGATTGACAGTAGTATTAACTATATTACTGTTAAACACATTAAAATTAATTATACTACAATTTAACACAGTAATATTGCTATATTAATGTCTAGCACAATAATATTAACACAACAAAACTCCGTATAATTAATGTAAACATAATAAAAAGCCAAAAGAATTAATATTACTGTGAGTGACAGTAATATTACTATAACAACAGTAATATTACCGTCAACCACAATAATATTACAATAATAGACAGTAATATTATTACGTTACTCCGTGAATAACTCAAACAAACAAAAAAATCTAAACAAAATAATAATATTGATGTGGTTGACAGCAATATTACTATAACAGTAATATTACCGTCAACCACAGTAATATTATTGTGTTTATAGTAATATTACAATAATAAACAGTAATATTATTACGTTACTCCGTGAATAACTCAAACAAAACAAAAAACCTAAAAAAATAATAATATTGATGTTGTTGACAGTAATATTATTGTGTTTACAGTTATTTTACTGTCAACGACAGTAATATAATACGTTGACTTGTCAACAAATCAAACAAAATAAAAAAAACAACAAAAAATAAAAAATAATAATATTACGTTAATTTACTGTCAACGGCAAAACAATTACATAAATGTATTGTCGTACAATTACGTTTATTAACTGTCATTGCCAGTATAATTACGTTAATTTACTATCAGTGACAACACAATTACGGCCAACGTTTAGCGGCGAACATAAAAAAAACAAACAAAAAAAAAAGCTTTAAAAAACTTAAAAAAACACTAAAAAAAATCAACGTCGGAGACCGCCGGTCAACGCCGGAAACCGGCGAAAAAAAAAAAGTCAACGCCGAATCCGGAAGAAGACAAAAAAAAGTCAACGTCGGAATCTGGCGGCGAAAAAATTAATTTGAAATTTTGTTTTTTTTGAAAAAATAAAGTCAAAATTGAATTTTTGTGGTCAAAATTGGATTTTTGTGGACAAAATTGATTAACTTGGGGTTATAATTAAGAATGGGGTATAAATGGTTGGGGCTAATATTGCTTATACATGAATGTTTCCTTTATTTATAATAAATATTAAAGGGATGAGCTTATTGGTGAGAGATATAATCCCTAAACCTAGAATAATCAAGATATTTGGTTGATGACTTATGCACAAAACCGCTTATAATATATTGATCGGTTTGGATAATAATTGACAAGAAATAACATATATTGTGGATTTTCCCATGAGGTACATAATTAGAAAGCCGAACTTGTTCAATTTCAGAATTAATAGCATCCCATCTATTTTTATTACGTCTTTTTACTATGTTTAGGTGCGAAAATTAAAAGGGTGGATATTGTCTTCAATCTCTCTTCTAATCTTTTTACTAAGTTTTTCTAATTTATTTTTCCGAGGGATCTATTGTAACACCTCGCTATATATATATATATATATATATATATATATATATATATATATATATATATATATATATATATATATATATAAGATTTGGGGCTAATGTGGTATTTTGAGATAATATTGGGGAATAGGAATAATAACAATTTCTAAATTAGCAAACTTGGCCATTAAGCAATAATCGGATAATTGAGTGTTATTAACTAAGGAAATTAGGAGCTAGAGAGACGCGTGTCGTATGTATGGGTCATCATTCTTCTTCCGATCAGTTTCTCGATCAGTTTCTTTATAAGCTCAAATAGTTCTCACTCTCTCATCATCGCTCTCTGTCTCCCTCTCCCTTTCTCTATATCGACTCTTGGCTGGAATTACAGAATTGAAGGCGAAAGTCGAGTTCAAAGAGAGGATAATCAGTAATCAAGTATAGATTTCGGGAATTGATAGGTTCTAGCAAAAAGCCCCAAATTGATTCTTCAAAGAAAGGGCTTCAAGAAGGTTTTATCAATGGAGTTTTGACGATCCGAAATTACCGTTGGGAAACTTGAGAAGCCAGCTTCCCGATGGTGGTGTATTTCGCCGGCGGAGGTCACTGGAGGTCGCCGGAATCCAGCAAGAAAAGCAGTCTGCCACTGATGTTTTGGAAGTCGATTTGAGGTACTTAGGCTTTGAATTTCGAATTTGTTTCTTCTCAAAAGTTGTAGAGCAGCTCGAAAACAAGGAAGAGGAGAGAGAGAAAGAAGTGAGTAAAAAATAAATTAAATTAGAAAAAAATGGTAAGTTGTATAATAAGCTAACAAAATGAAAAAGATGAGTAAGTATATATTATATAGAAAAATAGTATATTTTATAGTATTAAAATTAATAAAATAATTAAAAATAAAAAAACTCGGGTTGAACGGTCCAACCGTGACCCGAAGCCTATCCGGTTTTCTATCTGGTTCGGTTCTGACAACATTGGGTTTTTGTCTTTTTTTTTGTATATTGTTTTTTTTGTTTGTGTTTTATTTAAAGTGGTGTTATTTCCACCACCAAAATATCTCAATTCACCACCAAATATTATAAAATGTCATAAATACCATCAAATTTATAATCCACTATCCTTCCTTATATTCACTTAATCCTCACGTGTTCTAAGTTATTTCTATTTTTTTTATATTATAATTTATTTATTTATTTTTTATTTTTTGCAAAGAAATATTTATCTCAAGATATTTAAACTTCCATATCAGATGACCAACAGATTATGTAATTTTCTTTTAGGACACCTAATTATATTAAGCCAAACTGGCCACATCTGGAAGAAGTTCAGTACCTTCCATACAAGCACTCTTAATTTATTTCTCCATAAAGGTGAATTCCTGCTCTTTTTGACCTTCGGAAATATTTTTCTCTGACGGAAGTATTATTCACTTAAGGTGGAGAGGGTGAGATTTTCAGTGAAAATGGTGGGGTATTTTTTTAATTAGTTTAGTGGTAGACGGTTTATATATTTGTAAAAAATATAGGTGAAAGAAGAAGAAAGGGGTAAAATGAGAAATATATTTAATTTGGTGGTGAAATAAAATATTTTGAGGGTGGAAATAGCACGTCTCTTTATTTAAGATTTAGGTCGTGAGAAAGCATTATCAACGTTCAAAGGGAATTTGGTAACAAAAACGCAAGTCGAACCACAAGTAGCCACAAATGGGCCATGTCGCAACATGCGCCATATGCTGCAACAATTTTAATGGCCATCTAGCGACATACACCATATGACGCAACAATTTTTTGGTATATCTATTTGTGTTTTATTTCAGATTTAGGTCATGAGAAAGCATTTTCGCCGTTCGAAGGGAATTTGGTACCGAAAACGGAAGTTGAACCAAAAGTGGCAACAAAGGGGACATGTCGCGACATGGACCATATGCCGCAATAAATTTTATTTTTATTTTTTTCATTCCTTAAAAAAATGCATTTGCCCCAAATTCAGAAAATCTAAAAACTTGAAGGATTGAATAGAAATTTTCTAAGGAAAGTCTTTGATTTAAAACGGAAAATTCTTGATGATCCAAAACATGATGGCTCTGATACCACTTGTTGGAATAAACTTGAATAAATCCCACGGAACCGTCATACCGAATCATCAAGAATATTGTGCATAAATATAATTCGAAAGCGTACCTTACTTCGTAATTCATTCATGGAATTGATATAGAACGACCATGGATCTTCCATATCATCATATACATCCGAACCCAAGAACCCTTTAGACTTCTCTTCGTTTTCTTTATGTCGATGGAATACATAGAGAATGGAATTCGTGCATGTGATCCGGGGACCATGACCAATATATATAGATAACCTAATGGGCTATCTTGTGTAATTTTATTTTAGCCCATCACTATAATAAAATTACTCTAATGTCTCTACACATTAAAGGCCCACACCCTATTACACACATTAAAGCCCAATCAAGATAAACTTTAGTCGATCACTTTAACGGGCTTAACCTTACGTGACAGTCTTGCAACACATAATATTTCACATATACGTCCAACGTTGGATTAATGATCCAACATAGTCGCCTACCACTAGAACCATATAACCAGAATATCCGAAGGAACTTAATACGAAATCACACCTTTGTCTCTTAGAAAACAAACTCGATTTGTGAATACAAAACATGAATGATATATTTATAAGAATCACAGGTGGTTAAAGAAAAAAGTGTGCATAAGATTGTAGTGTTGTTATACTAAATCATGCACCTGGTCAACATTTCATTTTTTTGTCGTGTTCTTGTTTTCTTTACATTTGGATCGGATGCAGTCCAAAGGATGGCAGTTATTTCATTATTAATAGTTGATTGATTATGTTCATTTTGTGTATGGGAATGTCATTTGAAGTTTTTTATTTGTGACATTATAGTTGAATGCATA
>NW_012195013.1:0-13561 GCF_000504015.1 Erythranthe guttata | reverse complement strand
CTTTGACAAGAATGATATCTTATCGAATACCTTTCACTGCTTGTACTAAGAATGCATTGTTTTCGCTCTTGACATCTGAAAGAATTTCAAATTATATATCCATGTAGAGATTCATGATACTTAAGGGATCCTATGATGTTTGCCACCTATGTTGTTGCTATATTCATATTATTGTCTTAAGATGAACCCTGTTTGTCGTGGAATTTAAAAGTCAACTTGCGATAAGATGTGTATGTGCATCAATATTTGGTAAAGAAAATTATATCCTGAGATGTCTTAATATTGGAATATATTAGTAAAGATTACGTAAATATATTTCTATTTATTCACAGAAGTTAATTCTTCGTTAATGGCTTGTTGATTTTTGTGTTGCCCCTTTTATAAACCCAACTGGTTGAGGAGTTTCAGGTGGAATCGACTTTTTTTTTGTTGATGTGGTGATCCAGGAAATATTGGCTAAATTTAGGCGATTTAATGATGTTTATCCTTATAACGATTATATCTTTTTCTTTGAGAAAAAATAAATTAAAACATAGATGAGTAGTAGTCCTCAATTTGTTATTGTTCTTTGAATTGAAAAGACCGAGAGAAAGTGAATGTAAATTGTGGTACCAATAGCTTGTAGAGTGGACTCTCCTATCTCACAAGTTTGCCATATCTAACTTCAATTATTATATTATTCAAGACTTTCGTCTACTGATAGATGAAAATAATGAAGTTACAAGGCAAAAAAAATACGAAGAGCATAGTCCCCTCTCATTCCTTGAAAGCTAAGTAGTAAAAATAAGCATTAATAAAGTTGCAAAATACCAGAGTCTACAAACACTAGATTAAATTATACATGAAATTTTACGATAATTCATAAAACCATACTTTTTTTTCAACATTAGTTAAATGATCAAATCAAATACATAAACATACTCAAAATAACACATTCGGACTAGAAAATAGAGAAAAACTAATCAAAGTCAAATAGTAACTGTCTCGATCTAATGTCTACAACAAGAGTAATTCAAATGTTGATTGAAGGATAATGCGGGTTAAAAATCGGACGATGATGGTTGTGATTCTAGCATATATACCAGGTAGTGTACCGGAATCTCCTTAAAGTTTATTGACACGATCGTCCAGGAACTCGGAACAATGTCATATCCACGCTCATATGCAGTCCATCCATCTCGCATATACTGCAAATCCGTGCTGTGCTTGGTATACTCCGGAGGGTATGGACTCACGTATGGCTGAATTGGCGCCACGTGATTCTCTATTTAATGCTGCGCAATATTAATAAGAGTAGTTGGAGCCCTGGTTGGGTTGAATCCCACCCAATTAAGTAGGATCCCTTTTATACCCGGTGGTAAACCCTTGCACGTCGTCTTGTCAATAGGCTGAAAATCGGGTGACACCATTATATGGTTAGGCGGCACGGCACTGAAACCCGAAACAACAGGAAGACGAATTACATGATTTTGGCTTGTGGTTAATGAACCAAGTCCATGATTGCCTTGGTTAGGCTGGATTTATGTGTGAGCATTTACTGAGATTAAGGATGATGTTCCTGATTATTTAAGGGCCAAATACTATTGATGTTGAATCTGTTGTACAAGTTAGTTTCAACATTTATCGAGTTTCAGTATTTCTCATGATTTGAGTTGTTTTATGCAATATTTTACCTCTTCAAAGAAACAACATCTATGATCTCAGTGTGATATTGAAGTTCTATGAGTTGACGTCATTGTAGATATTTTTTTCAGCTAAATTCGTCCATCGATATGTTTGTTTGAAATGCAAAAAATTATACTGATGCAACTTTGACTAGAATGAATATCTTATCGAATGTCTTTCACTGCTTGCACTAAGAATGCATTGTTTTAGCTCATGACATCTGAAAGAATTTTCAAATTATATATCCATATAGAAATTCATGTGATGCAGAGGTGGCGGAGTCGAAATTGGGTGGGGCCAAGATTTTTCCGAACCGGAACGACGAGGGGAGTCAAACACACCGCTACGCTATGATGTACGATGGATTTTGGCGTTTCGAGGTCGTTTAGGCCTTCAAAACGACGTTTTTGCTATTTTAGGAAAGTTTTAAATAATTCATAATTAGTTCTAGAAAAATCGGATTTGAATTCCGCAAGTTGGGTTGTTTCCAACTTTCGGTATTCTATTAGATTTAGGAGTTATTTCGGTTTTTTGCCTTTTTTTTGGTAATTTTCTCGTTTTCCTAGTTTGATTAGGTTTTTCGTTTTCTTTAGTATAAATAATTGCTCTAGCGTTTATTTTTCAGCATCTTTCATTATTAATAAAATTTCTGATTTTTCTCTCAATTATCTGGTGGATTCCAGAGTTATCGTGTTCTATAGGATTAATTCGTAGAAATTAATTCTTTACCGTGCTTCCGTTCTGCGTCATTATGATACTTAAGAGATCCTATGATGTTTGTCGTGGAATTTAAAAGTCAACTTGCGATAAGATGTCCATGTGCATCAATATTTGGTAAGGAAAATTATATCTTGAGATGTCTTAATATTAGAATATACTAGTAAAGATTACGTAAATATATTTCTATTTATTCACCAAAGTTAATTCTTCGTTAATGGCTTGTTGATTTTTGTGTTGCCTCTTTTATAAACCAACTGGTTGAGGAGTTTCAGGTGGAATCGACTTTATTTTTTGTTGATGGGTGATTTATGAAATACTGGCAAAATTTAGGAGATTTAATGTTGTTCATCCTTATAACGATTATATCTTTTTCCTTGGGAAAAAGAAAACTAAAACATAGATGAGTAGTAGTCATCAATCTGTCATTGTTCTTTGAATTAAAAAGACTGAGAGAAAGTGAATGTAAATTGTGGTACTAATAGCTTGTAGAGTGAACTCTCCTATCTCACAAGTTTGCCATATCTAACTTCAATTATTATATTATACGAGACTTTCATCTACTGATAAATGAAAATAATGAAGTTACAAGGCAAAAGCAATCCAAAGACCATCATCGTCTCGATCTAACGTCTACTACCAGAGTAATTCAAATGTTGATGAAGGATAATGCAGGATCAAATGTTGATTGAAGGATAATTATCGAAATGGAACCTCACGACACGTCTTTAGATGTAGAATTTTGTAAAACTCGATTTTTGTTTTCTTGGTATTGGTTCATGGAGATCTACGAGAACTCGTAGGTTCAAGTTCGTGCTGAAACACGCAAATTAGAGAAAAAATAACTAAAAGTCATCGACTTACGTGAAATGGTACAAACTCGAGCTTTGGGATCGTGCTATTTTACACGAACTTGTGAGTTGTTTTCTTCTTTTTTTGTTAAAAACTATTTAAATTAAAAGAAAACAAAAATAGTTCGTGTGATTTGGCACGAACTTGTGTTTAGAGTTGGTGACAAAATCATACGATCTCATTGTAATTAGTTCATGTGATTTGACACGAACTCTAACCATGAGTTTGTGCCAAACCACATGAACTATATTTTTTGTGTTTACTATTTGTTTATTTTATGTAATTGTTATTTGTTTGATGCAGGAAGAACAAGTACAAATAGATGTTGATGATAGTTATTAACAAGTTCGAGTTACACGATTATAGTCAGTATTTTAACATTTCCACTATGATCGAGAATAGAGAACAATTAATTGATTGGATGAAGAATATTGTCAATAGTCACGGTCATTTATTGATATATCAATCTACCCACTCCATTAGTTCATATAAAACGAGTCATAGGTCTTATACAGAAACAACAAATAAAGTAGATATGCAAAGTTTTCAAAAGTTTGGGACCAATAAATTTTTATATCCCTTCCAATTATAAGGTACAATGAACCGTGATAGAACTTGGGACCCATGCTTAAAAAATATCTATGATAGTCACGTCCTGTAACTGTATCTTCCTAGACCTGGTTAGTCGTTTGACTAAAGAGCAAGTTGAAACGACAAAATTTGTGATAAAAAGGCACGTAAAGTCAAAGAGAATTTTGGGTCGTTTGAGAAAAGAGGTCCCGGACATGGCGGCAAGCTTGAGTGATATGTATAATGTATGTTTGAAAATGAGTCGAGACGAAATGCAGGGAAAACCTATGCAATATATGTGGCACCAAGTGAATGAATGTGAACATAAAAAATGGTTTCGAACAAACACAGATAGATAATACTTACAAAACCAATACGTAATACTTGTGGATTGTACTTACAAAACAAACAAGTAATAATTAGTTAAACTTCAACCATCATAATTGATAATTTATTTTTACAACCAGCTAATGATAATTTCATTTTGATATAGGTATCAAATGCCTCTATCGAAAAAAACAAATTGTTGTTACTCATGTGGGAAGGAACTTTATCATTGTTGTTGCGTTTACGTCACATGAATGACGTTGATCTAAAATTGCAGCAACACACAATCTAGCATGGACATGACCACGGGTCGGGTTGGGTCCGGGTCCTGGTCCAAATTTTAGGGGACCCGAAACAGACCCGTGGGAGGCGGGTCTGGGTCCGGGGCGGATCCACTCGGGTCAATCGGATGCTTCTCTTGCACATACCGTAGTAATGAACAATAATCAATTGTGAATTCAAAATTGTAATATTTCTAAAAGAAATAGTATTAGTATGCAATAAATAATTTAGAAAATAAAACATGAATAAATATAATTACCGTGCAATATTTGCATTTTGTTTGGATTTCTACTTCAAGCAACAGCCTCAAACTTCGAATAAGTATCTAAGTTGTCACGTCGGAAATAAGGGAAATACTCGTAAATCCAACACTGCAAATTAAACAATTGATATTAAAACATAATAAATAAAACATTTTAAACAATTCAAGATAAAGTAAATAAAATTGATTTACATGAAGAAGCGTCGTGCATCAAGCAAGCCCTTTCATCATGGCTCGAGTACTAATGCCCGACTCAATAGGTGCAGTTCGTGTGGTACTACATGAACTAAGCTGCTGATTTCGTGCAATTCTACACGAATTGCACAAACTTCTAATTCTTTCTTAAACCGAAATTAAATATTTAATTAAAAAAAATAGTTCATGAGTTTGTGTATATCTACACGAGCTCAACCACTGAGTTCGTGTAGAAGTACTTGAACTAAAAAAATACTGGGTGAGTTCGTTTAGACATGAACTAGGTGGTCCAGTTCATGTAGTTCTACACAAAATCACCCAAATATTTTTTTTATTCGATAATTTACATAAGACAATGAACGATAAATCATAAAAATTACCTCCGATGTGTTCTTTTAAACCTCGGATTGCTTCAAAGAATTCAAAGGAAGAGAAAGTTTGAGAGAGATTGTAAAACAAAAAAAAATGAGGAAAAAATGCCTGCAAGAACTGTTTTACGCCGGCAAAAAAACACCCCATTTTCCTTTCTCCAATTTTATTATATTACTCTTTTTTTTCTTTTGGGGAAATGATATTAGTTTTTTTTTGTGGTAGTAATTCTACGTTTTAGTTATTCGACATTATTTAAGCCTTCAAATTCATATTTTCATATGCTGGATTAATATTTCTATAAGATCAAACAAAATTGAATAATCACATGTTTATAGTGTGTGATATATTCACTCGAAACTTTTCTTTGTAAGTTGCAATAAATTAAGACCAATTAAACAAGCAACATTCTCAATAAAATAAGTTATAACTCCAGGAAAGAAATTAAGCAGGATTAAAGTACAATTGCGATTTTAATTTTAATTTTTTTAATCTCGATGTAGTACGTAAATTAATCAATTTTGTTAAGCTCGGTGTAGTTAGCTCAAGTGAACTAACTCGCGTTATTCGGGAAAGGTAGCTAAAATAGGGTGGTAAACGAGCCGAGCTGGCTCGTGAGCTCGATGAGCCGGCTCGAAAAAAGCTCGAACTCGAACTCGAGTTTTTCGTGTTCAAGCTCGAGCTCGCGAGCTCGAGCTTTCTGACGAGCCGAGCTCGAGCCAGTTTTTAGTTGTTCGTGAGCTCACAAGTCGGCTCACGAGCCTTATTTATTATTTTTATTTTTTATTAGTTTTTATTAAATAATGTATAAATATATAAAATATTATAGAAATAAATAAAAATAAAATATAAATATTAGAAAATATATATAATTACAATTTATTGTTTATTTTGTAATTTTTTAAAATAATTTTTAATAATAATAAAATAATAATTAAAAAAATATTTAAAAAAACAACAAAATGAGCATGGGCTCAAGTTCGACAAAATGGATACGAGCTCGAGCTCGAGCCAAAAAAGAAGGAACTCGACGAGATCGACTCGTTTACACCCCTAAGCTCAAACCCTTAATATTTTGATTGCAACTCTCTCTTCTAGACTTCAATTAAATGGTTTAAATTGAATTAGAAAGTCATGAATAGGACTACAGTATTTATGTTTTATATTCTCAGATATTTGGATTGCATCAAGAGACAATATGAACATTTTTGTGACATCCTAAAATTGAAATCTGTTGGTAGTGCTTGGTATTTGCCCATAAGTTTCTTACTAGAGTTCCGGTCGACTCGATTCAAGTTTCATTAAAAAGAAAACAAACACCTCTAAAACTTTGATGTTTTGGATCTCCATAAATTAAAATTGCACGAGGGTCAAAATTGTGCACGTATCGTGAAACACGCTATTTTTGTGTATGTATTCTAAAAATCGATCAAGGTGGCCGATTAATCGATAACAGAGGTGGAGGCGGTCCCAAACCCTTATGATTTTAGTGTAAAGGTTTGAAAAATCGGATTTTTGCCTGTGAGGCGGTTTTAGGTAGTTTAAGGCGGGTTTAGGTGGTTCAATCGGTCTGAGGCGGTAAAACCTTGAAGACGGCTTAAACTTCGGTAGCAAAAATAGATCAAAAATTGGGTTTTTTTTCAATTCAAACTAAAAGTTGGGATTTTAATTAAAAAAAAAATGAGTTTATGCTTTATTTTGTTTATGTTAATTGTTATTGTTAAAGAACCTAGTGATGTATACCAGGAATATTCGCGAATAAATTTAAATTCAAAAAATTTGCCTTTTTATTTGTATTTTATAAAGATATTTATGTATTATGATCTTATTATTAAACTTTATTATGTTATTAGGAGATATAACTATGTTTAAATATTTTTTTATATATATATTGAGTATTTATAAATAATATTTAGAAATATATTATATTAAATTTTAAAAACCGGTTTATTTTTAATTTATCACCGATTAATCACCGTCGCGCCGACTCATCGTGAATCGGTGCCTAACCGCTAACCACATTATTACCGATTTTTACAACGTTCTAGCGAAGTAATTATGTAAAAAGAATGATGTGAGTTTTAATCTTACTCAAATAATAATATAATAATAATATCCAAACAAGGGGGTTTCCGTAATTTGATCATATATGAGGGTAGTTGTAATTTATCTTAATAATTATACAATGGTAAATTACACACACCCCTCTCAGGTATGCTAAAATAACTTTAAGATGCATGTGGTATCGATAATAACACTCACTCCTAAAATATAGTTAGAAACTCTAATGTGATAATGCGTTGGATACGTTATTTCGATAAAGTTCTAACGAACTATTAATTTGAGGAAGTGGTGGAGACAAAAGAGCTATCGGTAATTTAAGAAATGTTGAGGGGGCCATGTCACCCTCTTATATTATCCAACTATGACCCGAATACCTATCCAATTTTGCGTCCGGTCCAATTCTAACAACATTGTTTGAAATACAAAAAATATGTGCGATGCCGGTGATAATATAGTAAAATTTGTATTCAAACTTATAATAAACACAATAATTCAAAAACCAAAAATTGACACGTGTGAAGCTAGAACCCTGGATTCGCACCACGACTCGTAATTTGCCGGACTTTGCATGCAATCCTCTCTTTTTTGTGCATCTTTATTTTATATTATCTATAAATTAATTAAATCCGTAATTTATAAATTATTATATGTGACATAATTAATTAATTTCTGAGAAAAACACCACAAGATCAAAGGTGATCAAAATTACAACAATGGTGAACTCGCTTAGAGCACTGCTCAGAGCGCAAGCTGCATCTCTTTTCTCCTACTCTCTCCCCACCGGAAAATATTCCGGCGCCGGCGGTGCTGTCAGATTTGCCCAAGTTGTTTCCGGGTCGGGTCAACCCGGCGCTTCTGAGAAACCGGATCGAAAAGAAGGTCACAAATCCGATACCGGGTTAGTTTTCTATTTGCCTTAAAAAATAAACAAAATAAATAAATATAAAATAAATAGATATAATTATTTAGGGTTTCATCTGGAGGGTACGCAAAGAGATCCGACGAAGAAGGGTTCGGAGCAGAATATGGGGGGAATCAGTCTCTTTCTAAGGACGATGAGGATAAAATTGTCCATGGAAATTCCCCTGGTAATCTATTTTTATAATTACAATCAGCCCTGAGGTAAAGTTTATTTACGAACAACTCCCTACAGTTTTCAGAATTACATCCACCCCTTGGAATATGTAGATTTCTTACATTTAACACCTTTTGTAGGGGCTGGATGTAAGAAATTTACAAACTACAGGGCGTTGAATGTAATTTATGAAACAATAAGGGGTTGTTTTGTAATTATTCTTTACTTCAGGGAGGTTGTTGTAATTTACCCTATATTTATACATATTATTTCATTTATTTTGTAAATTAATTTATCAATTGGATATATTTCTCAATATAATATGGGGTATTTGTGAAGAATATGAGAAGAGTAAGAAGAGTTCTTGAAGAAGAGAAGGCCAATGAAAGAGAAATTGCAACAATGCTGCTTGTGTTAATTGTTTTTCAAGATTACATATATGTTGCATCTTGTATTTTGTTTTGTATATGTAATTTTTAAGTTTATTTTGAACCTTATATTACAAAATTACAGTTCAATAATTTGTTAAATAATAAATGGAATAATATTGAAATATTGTACTTATAGACGTACTTATATATCCGCATATTAGATTAATAATTACAAATTAAAGTGTTAGAAATAATTATATTTTGTAATATTAAAATATAAAAGTAGTAATATAACAATTCATATTATAAAATCAAATAAATCAAAATAATAAATTGATTCAAGTAATTAATTAAAAAAACAATCATTAAGTTTACGTATTTAAATATAATATTCATAAATATACGTGTTATATTAATGATGTCAATTTTTATACATGTTCATTCATGCGTATATATGTGCATGATTGTGCAAATTTATAATATAAATAAAATGAAGTATATACCAAATTTAACAAGTGTGACAAAGCAATTGATTAACACACATAAGCAATTACAATGAAGTGTCAACTAACAAAATAAAATAAGCAATTTAAAGAAGAAGGCATCAAATATTGAGTATTGGAAAACAATTTTGCTCTTTCATATTGTATTAATAGTTCTTAAGCAAATTCCGAAGCTATGCTATTCTTTAATAAGTTGTGATCAAATTCTAAGGCACAAGAATCTTAAGGGTATAAGCTTTTATAAGTTCTTGATTCAGCTATGTTTGGTTTTGATTCATCAATGGATTTGTCGAATAATTAAGTTGTCGATCTTTACTCGCGCGGTATCTGAAGAGGAGTTGGTTCCTTCGTAACAAAGCCATGCATGCGAGACTGTCGACTCGGACATTTGTACGTACAACGTAACATCGTCCAATGTCTCTTCTTCAATTTTTAATAATTTTGTTGGGATTTAATTCGTAATTCTTCTTAGTCTTCATAGGTGGAATCAAGTTATAGATCATCAAATGAGTTTAATTTTGCATTAGTATCATTAGTAAAATAAGAAATAAATAATCGGACAATTTTATCCATATAGAATAGGGGTGTGCACGGGTCATAAACTCGCGGGTTCTAAACCCGCTCTCATCCCATCAAACAACGGTTCTTGATTTTGAAGAATCAAACTTGTGGGTTTTCAACGGATTTACGATAGGTGGGTCCATGGCGGGTATGTAGTAGGACCCAATCTTTACGGGTCGAAACCCGTTATTGTCTAAACAATTTTTTTTATATATATAATTTATACGGGAGAATAATTAGAAACTAAAATTAATAACCTAAAATCTTAAATTGAAACCAAACATAAATAATGTAAATGTCAAGAGTAAATAAAATTAATACTACTCAAAAAAACATTATACAAGTCTTAACCATAAAATCCATTATAAAACTAAAAATAACTAATTCAAAACTTAAAAGACAAAATATAAATAAAATAAATATAGCATTTTCAAACATAACTAATGCTATTTAGCTCCATTCAACACCATTTTCTTCTGTTTTTTTTTTTTTTTTTTTTTTCTGCCGTGTGTTGATGGTTGTATATATATGTTTTTTTTCCTACATTTTCTTAAAGATTTTCATAATCTTTATAGGAAATACTTCCACAGTTATAGTTTAGTTTATTTATGTAATTGATATACTAGAGATACTTTATTTATCCATTAATATTATTAATTTATTATACTATATAATGTAAACAAAACGACGTCGTTTTTTATGGTGGGGCGGGACGGGTTTCACGGGTATTAAAAAAAAATGAACCCATCTTAAATCCAAACCTACGGTTCTTCACCATTTATTTAGGACTCAATTCTATGGATGGATCTATCCGTCCGGTTCCAACAGGGCGATTTTTCACGGGTTTGACGGGTGTAGCGGGTTGATGAGTCTGACTTGCTCACCCCAAATATATAATATACTTTAACATCCGCGAGATCCAGTTCTCGCGGAAAAACAATAAGAAATCCTGAAAAATTTATGGTGTCGGTCAGGGGCGAGTCCACCCTTGGGCAAGGTGGACTCAAGCCCACCCTCATTTTTTAATTTGCCCCCTATATTATACCATATATTTGGCCCACCCAAATTTTATTAACTAGTCCACCCAAAATTTCAATTAATGCAAAAGAAGCCCCATATTTTATTAACTAGCCTACCCAAAATTCAAATTAATTAAAAAAGTCTCAAATTTTACTAATTAGCCCACCCAAAATCCAAATTAATACAAAAAAAACTCTAAAAATTTGTTTTTTTTTTCTTTTTTTTTTTCGTTTCTCCTTTTCGTATTTTCAAAAAAAAAACCTAAAAAAATCTCGGGGGCGCTGCCCCGAACCCTCGAAAATTGAAGCCCCTCCTGTACCGAATTCCTTGTACCGAATTCCTGGACTCGCCACTGGAGTCGGTCGATAATGGCCACTTTGAGGCCACACTGCCTGTTGAAATTCCAAATAAATAAATCAAATAAATTTGTGTCCGAAAGGGATATATATAGTAGAATCTCGATAAATTAATAACCTCGTTTAAAAATATTTTTTTTTTCCCGGCCCCGACTCGAGCAGAAGGTGCTAAATTAATATTTTGATAATTAATATTTAACTAAATTAATAGAATTTTAGTGGTCCCAAATATATTTTTTTATAGAGATTTAACTGTAATATATATAATTGAAGGAAACGAACTAGGGTTTTAGTGTGTAGAAAAAAAGAGATACATTCAAAACACCTTGTTTAGATACTATTCTTCCGGCAGTTAATGTAGCTCCACCGGCCAAGAAACGAGCCTTTCGTTTTCTTACTGACGTATAAAGTCTTTTCGGTACTATGTACAAAAATCCACTTAGTTCTTTAGTTGTGTCAAAAACTCCCATTTTTGCTTGTACAAGAGCTTCCCTTTCTCAACTTATTATTTTTCAATTAATTAAAAATGACTAAGGTTAATATATTCATCCTTCAGTTGAGATATTCTTAATTGTTTAGACCCTCTTCAATGGAGGAATATATGAAATGGATAGTTATTTTGATATTCAACTTTCAAGGATGTAAAAATGCATGCGGGAAAAAGAGATATCAAAACATTAACTATCCAACAAACCTATCATAAATTGTTATGTGTCAATTTTGAATATATTTATACTTATTTAAAATTTGATGATTGGCGGTTTGAATAAATGAGTATAAAAATAATAAAACGAGCATCAAATTAATATTTGATGATCCATTTTAATACTTTGATATTGAAATTACTCTAATAGCAATTTTTTTTTATTATTATACCGTAATTCCAATATTACTAATTTAGTTATAATCAATTAACTTTTTTAGTATTTTATATTATAGCAAATTATGAAGATAAGTGTTATATCTCATATGTACTATACATTAGAAGAGAGAGTTGGATGCTATACTTGATTATATTATTTACATTAGGTGGATTTGAACTGTAATTTAACTATCTACTAAGCACACATACACATAGATTTTTTTTTCTTTTCATTTCGGAGAGAAACTAAAATATTCCGAAGTGCTAAAATAGGTTCAATTTCTATCTATAATATTTACTAATTATATTATAATTATTATTTTTTGGAAGGAATATTTACTAATTCACACGCAGTAGTGAAATACACGGTTGATTATTAACTATTGATCTGCACATAACCGCACGCACTGATATCATCATATGTATATGTTTTTAGTGGGAAGTTATTTCACTACATCATATGTATATTTTAGTGGGAAATTTTTTGACAACATCAACCGTTAATAAACTATCGATCTGCACACTATCACACCCACTGATATCATCATATGTATATGTTTTTAGTAGAAAGTTATTTCACTACACCATATATATATTTTAGTGGAAAATTATTTCACTACATCAATCGTTAATATTTAATAATTATCCGAAACATTTCACCGAGTATAGCATCTGGGTGTCAATTCCGAAACCTGCATGAGGCACACGTGGTATCTCCAAGACCGAATCCTTCCTCCACGTCCACAACATAACTATTCCCTCTCACAAACAAACTAAATATATACCTCAAATAAAAGCTTAATAAATCTCACTGATCCTGAAATTCCATATTATAAAAAAATAAAAATAATAATAATTAGAAGAAAATCAAAAGGAAAAAGCAAAGAATTAATTAATTAATTAATTAAATAATGGCGTCGAATCTGAACCCAAAGTACGCATACACGGTGGTGTACGTGAGTGACGTGGCAAAATCCGTCGCCTTCTACGCCAAAGCCTTCGGCTACCACGTCCGCCGCCTCGACGATTCTCGCCGGTGCGGTTCTATACAATTATTTATTTTCTTTTTTTTTTTATTTTTTCAATTTTTCTTAATTATATAATAAGTTAATTATGTATATTAATTAAATCAGATGGGGAGAGCTGGAGAGCGGACAAACAACGATAGCTTTCACGCCGGCGAAGCAGCACGAGACCGAGGATCTCACCGGAAAAGTTCAGATCCCTCATTCCGACAGCCAGAGGAATTCCGTCGAGGTCTGCTTCGACTATTCCGACGTCGATGCTGCCTACAAGGTCTGTGCGAATTAATCTCTGATTTCTTAATTTTTTTTTGTTCTGCCTGATGTAATTTCGAATTTTTTTTTCTGCGGCGGCGGCGGCGGTGGTCGGAGCAGAGAGCGGTGGAGAATGGGGCGGTGGGGGTGAGTGAGCCGGAGGACAAGGAGTGGGGCCAGAAAGTTGGGTACGTGCGAGATATTGACGGGAACGTTGTCCGGATGGGAAGCCA
>NW_012195012.1:0-13623 GCF_000504015.1 Erythranthe guttata | reverse complement strand
TACCGGGAAGTTGTACTGGGAGATTTTGCAGTTTATACGATAGTGGGTATGGGATGATAGTGATTTAACGGGAAAATAGGAAGGGATTTGATTTTATTTCAAAAGGTAAAGTAACGGGTTTTGTGGGATTTGATTGAGGGTAATTATGTAATTATGAAAAGTTTGGGCTGTTATCAAAATGGCAAATATAAATTTGGGTCTACCCCTATTATTTGAATATTTAAGGGGGTTATATCTAATAGACCCTTAAAAAAAATATAACTATAAATAAAAGATAATTTCTTCATTATTGATTCTTAATAATATTCTAAAAATAAGAACTTTCCTTCGTCTTAGGTATCTTGTGCACGAAACTAGGGTCTTTCTAGCGTCCGAGCCCCAGAATATACTTGAGGTCAGGTAGGGTCTCAATGACTGCCATGTGTCAAAAAATAAATACATATTTTAATTTTCACTGTGTATTGACCTAAAAACCCTTATTATTAGAATATCAGATTTAACAAATAAAATTAATAAATTTACCTGAAATGACTTTAGTACCCCTTATATCTTTTATCAGTTTTAAATTGATTTAATATTAGATTAGTGAATTTCATTAAAATTTCCTTATCAAAAAAATAAAAAAATCATCGTCTCATTACTTCCTCAAACCCTAAGACCAAAATCATTTGAATGAGTCCATCCTCTCATTTTCCCTGCATTCGAACACTCAACACACTCCCTAACTTGAATTGTTGCTCGTCCTCGAGCAATGGACAATACATGGAAACAAGAAAAAAACAAACAAAATACACAAAAGGCAAATATGTTGACCATCTAGAATTCTCTAAACCCATTCTCATTACCACTCCCTTCAAATCAATGCTAGCATTCGAGATTCTCCACATTCTCCACTATTCATGTGCTCATTGTCAAGCAAGAACCTGGAAAGTTGTCATCATCCTCATCAATTAGTATCATGATTAAACTCGAAAAATGCTTATACTTACACATCACTCAACTTTATGTTAGGCTCTTTGGTGAAACGTAGGAGATAAGAATAATATTTGCCTAACTCTTCATCAATGGATATGTTCCATGAATTTCATCAAAGGGTTGTATAAACTTGAATATTTTTCCATTTTTAATCTTGACTTGGGGTCACATTTTGGATTGTCATATTATTGCTCAAATGTGGCTTATGTGGATTTTTATTCTTTGACTCTTTGAGTAAATTGCTTCACCCACGCAAAAACTTGTTGGCCGAAAACTTACACGCAAGTGCACGTATCGTACAAGTAATATAGTGGACAATTAAGTCCGGATATCGAACCCACAGGGAATATTTAATTACTTAATCCTAGACGCTAAATCCTAGCAATTATTATCAAGCCCACCCTACACAGTCGAATTTTTAGAGAATTAACTAAATTAAACTAAATTAAAAAGCAAGCAAAAACAAGAAAGCAGTTTAAAACAAAGATTTAATCAGAGAAAACGAGCCTAGAATTTTATTCTTCCCCCTATGTGATTATTACTCCCCCAATTCCTTCAATTATGCAAGCAATTAACCCGAATTATTAACCTGAGATGCTAAAATAATCATAACCCGCTTCCGCGTGTATTACGGCTCTAATACTCTAGATTCAATTACTATATTCCTATGCAATTAATTCTAGAACACAGCATTAAGCACAAATCTCAATAATGGCTACCTAAGAGATTAACTATATTCCTATATATGTTAATAACACAAAGGCTCTTCTACCACGGTTCTAATTATTAACCCGATCTTCCGATTCATGCGATTAACAATAACATAAAAGCACATAAGTTGATCAAGTTCATGCACTCAATAAAACAAGTAGAAGAAATAATCCATAATTAAAACTTGCATAAAATCATAGAATTGGGTTCATAAATCCCACATAGGGTTCCAAATAAAATCCTAGAAATAAGAAATTTAGCTACTCATGATTAAAGGAAAAACGCAAATAAAATAAGTCATAAACGATAAATCTATGCTTAGAGTCTTCGAATTCTTCGTCTTCGTTATGGCTTTGTTGCTCTTGAAATTGCGTAAAAAAGATTGGATCCCCAATTGTGTGCTTGGCTTGGTCTTATATAGGGTGAGAAACTTGGGGAAGAAGGTAGTTTCCTTGTGCAATTAAAATTCCTTTACTGCGCAGCCACGGGGTCTCGGACGGCCGTCCCATAATTTGAACTAAAACTCGGACGGCCGTCCGAGCTTTAAATCTTCAGAATTTTGATTTTTTTCACTTTTGGCCCTTATTTTCTCCAAAATTGCAGTTTTGACACCATACTTTTTCAATTCTTGAATTTGTACCTAAAATACAATAAATCAACTTTTTAAGCACCAATTATCGTTAAAACACACCAAAAACTCAAATAAAAAGGTACGATAAAGTGTAAAAATATACACTTAACACACCCCCAAACTTGAACTTTTGTTTGTCCTCAAGCAAAATCTATCAATAAGCAAATAACTTAACTACTACATCTCATTACATAGATCAATGTTCAACTTCACGTTTTCAAAACTTGTAATTATAATGATAATTCTTAGGCATTCGCAAGCTCAAAATTCAACAACACTTAGTCACTCACCATTACCAAAAACCACAAATCATACAATTGCTTCAAGCCTCCAATATTTGCAAATTAAAGATAGAAAGAATTTACACTTACATGCATATGTTTGACTCCAAATACTCACCAAATTATTCTACTCTACTAATATCGAACATTAAGCTCTTGGAATCATTGGGGCTCTGTGGCTTTCAATTGTTAGGCTCTTTGGTTCGAGGTAGGAAATATGGGTATATGTGGCTATTCTTCTTGAATTGAGGTGATTACGCCAAAATTTGAAAGATAGGCGTTTGAAACGATGATTTCACCTCTAAGGACTTTAATAAACTCGATTCTTAAGAGTTCAAAAGTCTCCACTTTTGCTCTTAAGACAATGGATCGAGCTTTCAAAACAATTCAACAACTAGTCCTTATTTCTCCCTTCTAGTCTCTTCTTCTTCTCTTTTTCTCTTTTTATTATTTTTTATTTTTTTTGTTTTTTTTTTATTTTATATATATATAGAAGCATATATATTTATCTCTTTTTTTTTCTTTTCTTTTTTTTTTCTTTTTTTTTTTCGAAGAAGAAGAAGGACCTTATAAAAAATTTCGACCGAACTCCAAGGGGTAATTTTCCAAGAATCTCCACTTTTCTACCTTATACACATTGGCTAAAAGAAATAACACCTTTTCTCCGAGGCTCAAATCAAGGTTCTAAGGATAATTTCGATAAAAAGGTCGGCTTGAAAGGCTCAAACGGTTCAAAGAAGGCCCAAACTATATCCCAAATCACTTACTACTCAATACTTCGTATCATAAATTTCCTAAGGTGAGTTCTAAAACCGAACATAGCATGATCTAGCACAAATTAATTCCAAATTTAAAATACAAAACATTCAACCAAAGCAATGCACAAAGTGTGATTCCTAGCAATAATTCGCTTCTAAGTTCCGTTGAATCGAAAGCTAAACAAACATCAAATCCTTATCACACAAAACAAGCAATCTCGTCATCAAACATTGATCATCTCTCATCATCATAAATCATCGATGCATTCGACTCAAACAATTTTTTATTTTATTCCGGAAAAAACGATAAAAGCATTAAAAATAAATAAAACCTAATGCATGCAAACTAAAACAAATAAGCACAAAAACATATTTTTTACCCCCAAACTTAAAAATTTCGTTGCCCTCAACGAAATTAGCACAAAGTTTAAGGATAGAAAACACCTGATTTAGTCAGAGTCGATGTGATCGGGGTGCTCCTCCCTAGCTCTCTCACGCTCCTCATCATCGGAAAGCTCTCTCGCTCCTTTTTCTTTCGGAATCGTCGATCGGCACGGGAGCTTGAGGCTTCGGGGTCGTCTCGGGCTTGAGGAGCGGCTTTTGAAGAGGAATCGTCGTTTTGGTGGCACTTTTCTTGCCTTTTCCTTTGCCTTTAGAAGATGAAGCTTCATTCGTGTGGCTTCTTTTGTTGGACGACAAAGTTGGGAGAGCGGTTGGAATAGATTTGGTGAGAATTGGTCGAGAATCGAACTCAAAATTTGGTTGGAGCAAATTGTCGAACATCTTGTGGGCGTGCCTTCAAAGAGTAGATTTTGATGAATTTGGTTCGATTCTCTAGCCTCCATTTGTGTGTGGGAGTTTGAGAGAAGGAAAGAGGAGGGTTTAGGAAATAATGGGGGAAAAAATCTAATTTTTTAAAGTTAAAACGCCCTAAAAATAGTCGGACGGCCGTCCAGGTTTTGTGCTGATTTTCGGACGGCCGTCCGAGATGTTTCTCTCGTTACTGGTTTTGGGACGGCCGTCCCACAAATTAGGCATGTTTTGGGACGGCCGTCCCACATGCTGTGATGCTCGATTGTGCCTTCTGGTTCCCGGACGGCCGTCTGGGATTTTGCTTGCGATTTCGGACGGCCGTCTGGACCCCCTGACCATGTTTTCGACCCTGAAAATTAGAATTCAAATAAATTAATTAGAATGCATGCCTATAACAATAAAAACGAAACGAAAAATTAAAGAAAACTACGAAAACATAAAGCTCGGGTTGCCTCCTGAGAAGCGCTAAGTTTTAAAGTCTTCAGCCGGACGTTGCTTCTTTATTTTCATGCAAAAGTGACCGAAGTCACTTGGCAATCTTCACTCGCTTCCCAATATGGTTTGAGCCGGCTCCGTGTCACGTTGAACGTACGATTTGAATCTCGCTCCTTTATCTTGACTACCTCGTGAGAAAGAATTTCTTGGACAATAAACGGCCGCGACCACTTTGATTTGCGCTTCCTTGGAAATAACCAAAGACGGGATTTGCACAATAACATCAATTGTCCTTTGTGCAATTCCCTTTTGATTTTATCCTTACGACCCCAATATCTTGACTCATCCTTCTCTCGTGGCTTGCTCGAGTCGTTGGGTGGCAACATCTTCCTTGCACTTTCATCGCCGTTAAGACCCCAAATCTTATGACTTTCTCTCGGAGGAGTTGAAATTGAGTCCACAAAGTAAACTTGCTCCTTCCGATTCCTGTTTCTGCCATCATCTCCTGCACTCAAAGATACTTTCCCTTTGTCCAAGTTCAAAACATCAAAATTTTCATGAGTTGTAAAATCCATAAGCTCAATAGCAAAACAGTCATTATTATCACATGGATTTTTATTAGCACTAAAAATATTGAATTTGATTGTTTGATCATGAACAGTCATTGTAAGATCACCACTAGCACAATCAATTAGTGTTTTCGACGTGGCTAAAAACGGTCTCCCTACGATAAGAGGTATTTCCCTATCCTCATCTATATCTAGTATAACGAAATCAACAGGGAAGATAAATTTATTGACTTTCACTAGCACATTCTCTAAAATACCTTTTGGGTAAACTAAAGATCTATCGGCTAATTGAAGAGTTATAGCCGTCGGTTCAATTTCTCCTAACCCAAGATTTTTAAAGGTTGAATAAGGCATAAGATTAATGCTAGCGCCTAAATCAATGAGGGATCTAAAATTTTTACCTCCTATAGTACAAGGAATAGTAAACTTACCTGGATCGCCGAGTTTTTGTGGAAGAGGCCGAGTAAGAATTGCACTAATTTGCTCCGTGAGTTGGATCATCTCATTCCCTTGCAATTTCTTACTTTTCTTCACGAGGTCCTTGAGGAACTTTACCCACTTTGGCATCTTTTGAAGTGCTTCAATGAAAGGAATATTTATGCGAATTTCCTTTAACTTGTCCAAAAATCTTTGATATTCGGCATCGAGCTTCTTCTTTATAAACTTTGGAGGATAAGGAATTGGAGGGACTTGTGAAGGCACCGTTGATGGTGTCTCTTCATGAGTTGATTCTTTTTCCTAATTCGCTTTTGGCTTCTCAATTACCGTGTTTCTCTTCTCTTTTCGTGGGGCTTCCTCCAATTTCTTAACGTTCTTCAAGGTGACTGCTTGGCACGTCTCGACCTCGATCTTTTTCGTTAGCAATCTTTGTGGGTATGGGATTGGCTCGACCCATTCGGCTACAGTGACTTGCGGCTTGACTTGAATTTATTCTTTTTTCTCGATCTTGAAATCGATAGCTTGGCACGTCTCGAACTTTTGCTTTCGAGGATCTTCCGTATTCGATGGCAATGCTCCTTGCGGACAGTTCTCTTGATTCAAAGCTAACTGAGCGACTTGATTCTTCAAATTTCGCAACGAGGCTTGGGTAGCGGTCATGAATTGGGCCAATATCTCATCCGTGTTTGATTTTTGGGCCGGTGGATTGTTGCCTTGATAGCTTTGTTGAGGAGGGGCTTGATTTTGGAATTGACCTTGAGGTCTTTAATATCCTTGGCCTTGTTGATTTCCTCCATATTGCCCTTGTGATCTCCACCCTTGATTTTGGAATTGGCGAGGCGCGTTGTTGATGTAGTTGAGCGACTCCACATCTTGTTGGCATTGGAGTGTGTAATGATTTCCACCGCAAATTTCACAACATGGAGAATCGATTGCTTGGACTTTTTGTGGTGGACTTGCTTTGATGTGCTGCAGAAGGAGTTGATTTTGTTGAGCAATTTGGGTCACTTGAGCTTGAAGGGCCGTAATTGCATCTAACTCCAACACTCCGGGAATTTTCTTGGCTCCACTAACCGTCCTTTCGCTTGACTTGGCAAACCGATTTTGTGCAATTTGATCCAACATGATAAATGCATCCGGTATCGATTGACTCATAAAATTACCTCCGGTTGAGGCATCTAAAACGGTTCGTGCATTCTCGTTGATCCCTTGGTAGAAGATGTGGATTTGCCGCCATTGTTCGACTCCATGTGTTGGACACTGCCGCAAAAGAGTTTTAAATCTCTCCCATGCCTCGTATAATTGCTCGCCTTGCTCTTGGACAAAATTATGAATTTCTCGCCGAATTCTCTCATCCTTCTCGGGTGAGCTATAAACTTTCATGAAAAGGTTGAGGAGTTGAGGCCACGACGAGATAGAGTGGGGGGCTTGGGACATCAACCATTGGCGAGTTCTTCCTTGTAATGAGTGCTTGAAGAGAATTAATTGAAGCGCCTCTTGGGAAACGCCGTTTTGACGGTGGGAATTACAGGTATCTAGAAAATTGACAATGTGAAGATGGGGATCTTCACCCGCCAATCCACTAAATAGCCCGTTATTTTGGAGCATCGTCAAGAGGCCTTGCTTGATCTCAAAATTGTGCGCCTCAATAGGCGGATATTGGATGCTCGGGCGGAATCCGTCATGAGTCGGGATTATGTAGTCTTGAACTGCCCGTGGCCTAGCTGCTGGTTGTAATGGAAGTTGAAGAGGTGGGTCTTGGACTTGGTTCCCGTTGGCATTGAGTAAATTACCCTCTGCGCGTCTGCGTTCTTCGTCCTCCATTCTATTATTTTCGCGTTGAAGTCTCCTAGCGGCTCGAAAAGTACGTTCGATTTCGGGATCAAACGGTTCTCTAGCAAGATCGAGTCTCCTGCGCATACACATCACCTAAAAAGAAAAATAAAATAAAACGAAAATTAAATGGGTGAATCGTGAAAATTGTTCAAATTTAGAGCTAGAATAAAATAAATAATTAAAATAATCCCCGGCAACGGCGCCAAAAACTTGTTGGCCGAAAACCTACACGCAAGTGCACGTATCGTACAAGTAATATAGTGGACAATTAAGTCCGGATATCGAACCCACAGGGAATATTTAATTACTTAATCCTAGACGCTAAATCCTAGCAATTATTATCAAGCCCACCCTACACAGTCGAATTTTTAGAGAATTAACTAAACTAAACTAAATTAAAAAGCAAGCAAAAACAAGAAAGCAGTTTAAAACAAAGATTTAATCAGAGAAAACGAGCCTAGGATTTTATTCTTCCCCCTATGTGATTATTACTCCCCCAATTCCTTCAATTATGCAAGCAATTAACCCGGATTATTAACCTAAGATGCTAAAATAATCATAACTCGCTTCCGAGTGTATTACGACTCTAATACTCTAGATTCAATTACTATATTCCTATGCAATTAATTCTAGAACACAGCATTAAGCACAAATCTCAATAATGGCTACCTAAGAGATTAACTATATTCCTATATATGTTAATAACACAAAGGCTCTTCTACCACGGTTCTAATTATTAACCCGATCTTCCGATTCATGCGATTAACAATAACATAAAAGCACATAAGTTGATCAAGTTCATGCACTCAATAAAACAAGTAGAAGAAATAATCCATAATTAAAACTTGCATAAAATCATAGAATTGGGTTCATAAATCCCACATAGGGTTCCAAATAAAATCCTAGAAATAAGAAATTTAGCTACTCATGATTAAAGGAAAAACGCAAATAAAATAAGTCATAAACGATAAATCTATGCTTAGAGTCTTCGAATTCTTCGTCTTCGTTATGGCTTTGTTGCTCTTGAAATTGCGTAAAAAAGATTGGATCCCCAATTGTGTGCTTGGCTTGGTCTTATATAGGGTGAGAAACTTGGGGAAGAAGGTAGTTTCCTTGTGCAATTAAAATTCCTTTACTGCGCAGCCACGGGGTCTCGGACGGCCGTCCCATAATTTGAACTAAAACTCGGACGGCCGTCCGAGCTTTAAATCTTCAGAATTTTGATTTTTTTCACTTTTGGCCCTTATTTTCTCCAAAATTGCAGTTTTGACACCATACTTTTTCAATTCTTGAATTTGTACCTAAAATACAATAAATCAACTTTTTAAGCACCAATTATCGTTAAAACACACCAAAAACTCAAATAAAAAGGTACGATAAAGTGTAAAAATATACACTTAACGATCTTTGACTCTTTGAGTAAATTGCTTCACCCACGAAGACTTTTCTACCATTCTCAACAAATGAGAGTTAAAATGTCTCCATCACTCGCTCTCTCATGATCATTTTTTAAGTTCAACTGATTTTCTAGGGTTATTCTGATTTTTGTTTTAATTTATTATGTCATATTTTTGAATATTCACTTACTTCGTTCTTTGCATATGATAATTAATCTATCACTCAACTCCAAGAGATTTATATAATTAAATTATCTATCTTAACTAACCAATATATATGACTATAGAAATGAACATCAATTCTCCAAGGCTCAATAAATGAGGGTACTAAGGATAATATATCCATTTGGATGATTTGAAAGGCTCAGTCAGATCAAAGAAGGCCTCTATCATCTTCATAGTACTCGTTGATGGAGCCCATTTGGACCCCTCAAGTATTTGTGTATATCTGTGTATATTTGTATGTATATTTATGCTTGTGTGTGTTTTATGATGTGAGTGTGTGTTGGAGGTGTGAGTATGTGTTTTCCTCTGGTTTTTCTCTCATCCCATTCTTAGCCGAAAACTCCCTTGTATATTTATGCTTGTGTCTGTTTTATGATGTGAGCCATTCTTAGCCGAAAACTCCCCTGTATATTTATATTGTGTGTGTTTTATGATGTGAGTGTGTGTTGGAGGTGTGAGTATGTGTTTTCCTCTGGTTTTTCTCTCCTTCCCTTCTTAGCCGAAAACTCCCCTCTTATCTCATTATTTGTATTGGGGCGCGTGCCATTTTATTAGGCTGATGGGCTCATCTTGGGCCTGGGCCGAGAAGATAGGGGTTTAGGGTGGGCTTTTGGGCCTGGGGAAATCTGCCCCGATCATCTACTCCCCCTAGTTCGTCATGGGGAGTGCGGAGCAACTAGTCGTGGCGAACTACTCTCTCGAGATGCTTTTATGAGGTGAAGAGGCGCGAAGTAACTAGTCACCTCGAGTTTGGTTTATCTCTCTTTTCTCTCTTTTTTTTTGGAACGAGATGTCGTTCTTTGCTCAATGAACAAATTACCGGTTAATTTAGTTCTTTTTTAATGCCATGTTTTTCTCTACACTATGTATTTTACGACTTACATTCTTCATTATGACTTCAATATTCCCTGCCTTTAAACCGAGTGCGACCGATACCGATCGCACTCCACTGTCGGATCGCACTCCTCTTTTGGATGCGCGATACCTCGTCTTATCCTCTTCACGGATGCGAGATACTTCGTCTTACTCCTTTTTCGGATGCGAGATACCTCGTCTTACTCCAGTGCTACCGATACCGATCGCACTCCTCTTTCGAATGCGAGATACCTCGTCTTACTCTTCCTTCGGATGCGAGATACCTCGTCTTACTCCTCTTTCGGATGCGAGATACCTCGTCTTACTCCAGTGCGACCGATACCGATCGCACTCTTCTTTCGGATGCGACATATCTCGTCTTACTCCTCCTTCGTCGGTGCGAGGTCGATTCCGACCTGGGTTTTTCGGTAACGCGGTCGATACCGGCCGCGGTCTTTGCCGTCATGCGAGGTCGATACCGACCTCGGCTTTCTTTCTTCGTTCATGCTCAGCCTGGTCCAGTAAAAGAGCCTTAATTCCCACCCTCTTCTTGCTCAATGAACTGTTCAACCCATCTACTGCCATAGGGTCAGAATTTCAGCTTAGAAAAACTGAAGAGGATCAGTACCTTGACGGAGTTCACCGTTGTGGAAAAGAGTTTGGTGGCGGAGAAGTGGAGATTTGTCGTTCGAGGAGGCGGCAACGCTGCCGGTGGCGGCGCAAACGGCGGTTGAAGGGCTTAGACACGCCGATTTTAAGAAGGGGCAGCCGGTTGAAGTATGCGAAGATGAGTCTAGACCGACTCGGGGTCTAGGTGAGCCCGGTTCCTAGACAAAATCTGGTAGAAATTGAACTAACTTTCCAGATCCGGAATTCTCTTTGACGATAAAGTGCATCGCCTTCTACAACATGTTGATGGTTTTGACAAAATCTTTAGCCTCACTACAGTTCTCGTAGAAGAGGGAGGTAACTCGAGCGAATGTGGTGGTTTCCAGGTCCCATTTCACGATGATCGGTTGGGCTATTCCGAGAATCGGTCTATCACCGAGTTGGAGAAGATGCTGGTCATTGAGTGATGTGGGACTAGGAGCTTCGGTTGGTGGGGCCGGTGGGCGTTCTAGTGCCGGCACTGGAGAAAAAGCACCGTGCTCTTCTTCATGCTCGGTGGGCAGAGTAGATGCCGGCGCCGGATGAGAAAACTCATTGGATGGTGTCACCGCCACGGGAGCTGGAGACAGCGGCGAAAGAACTTGAGCAACTGTCGGTGGTGAGCTGACAAGCTCGTAAGCCGGCGGAGAGCTCACAGGCGCTGCCGACTGTAGCAACTACGTGGCAGGTGGATGAAAGTAGAAAGCCATAGAATCGGACAAAAAACAGCTAGCTGTCTTCACTACTTCATGACAGACTTGCAATAAACCCCAAAATCATTAATGATGTATGGTGCCACTGCTTCAGTGGCCCGAGTTGAAGCTTATGCGATCGTACGCTAAAGGTTCTCATCGGTTATCTGAACCGTTAGAGGAGCAAGTAGAAGTTGATCTTGTTGAAGCTTCTGCGATCATACGCTGAAGGTCCTCTTCCATTATCTGAACCGTTCGAGAGGCAAGGAGAAGTTAATCCTATTGAGAACCCAGTGGGGCCTCGGGAAGAAGTGGATCCTGTTGAGGATCTAGTGGGACATCCGAGAAAGGTCTCGTGGTGGATCCCGAGCACGAAGACGAGGAAGTGGCAAGCCAGAGCCTCCACGAGATGGGAGGTCATTAGCAGTGTTACACTCCCCCTGGGCAAATGTCTCAAGGCCATCATGCGCGCTACGTGATTATGTTTGCCTTCCCACACACGACGCCAAAATAATGATGCTAGAGATAGATCACCTTAGAAAGTTGAAGTATGATGAGCTGGAAGAGTAGAATGGATCACTGGCTCACGAGCTTGATGACCTTGAGATACCTGCGGTCATCGAACACGTAAACTAAGCCGGAGGTTGATCCGGCGGAAACCCCTCCGACGCTCAAGTCAAATGTGCGGATAGTGGAAATAGTCCAGAGAATACATATAGTAAGTAGTATTGCTCAATTAATAGGACGTAACTTAAGGAATGAATTCAAACCTTTATTTATAGCTTAGTTGAGATTGTCTGAGATTGTCGGGCCCGAACCTTACTTGAAGGTGATTGGTCCCCGGTGATAGTGGTCTTAAATATTGGGTTCGTGGCCCATTAGGTAAAGAAATTGTAGGCCCATTGGGTTGGCCCAATTAGGCATATCACAAAGTTAGAGAAATTTAAAGAAAATCCTTAGAACATCTCATGTAGTTAATTATTTTCTAAAATGTACCTAGAACTTTTATGGAATGATCTAGAAAGCCACGGACAACCGTATAATTAAATCAATCAACCATCATCCGTTAAAGATGGAGTAATATAGATACTAGTAAACCAACATTACAGGGCTTAAGGAGAATAATATAAACTGTGCGCTAAGATGATCAAGTCAGTTGGGATTTTTAAGCTATTTCTGTACATTCAATGTACTCTACGGATAGAGGAATACATAGAGTTGAACATAGTAAAATAAGAAATTGAAAGATTTCGTTGGAATTGTTCGTTTGGAAATTTTCCGAGAAAAAATAATATATCAAGTAGGACAAATAATGTAGTAAATTATAATATTTTTTCCTTAAGTCTGAAGGTTGCTATTTATATCGGCCTAATAGAGGAGATAGTGGGATTCTCCTGAACCTTTGCCCATATTCCTATATAGAAGTGACGTGGCCCTTTTCGATCCGTTTGTCGGGGGCGAGCCCTCCATAAGTGTTGCGAGCCGGACTAGCCTCCAAGGGCTCGTTTATGGGATCGTTTATAGGAGGAGAGCTCACCATTCTTTTTGGGTGTTACGTGGGCTTTCCTCTGTCCTTTATCATTGCAGGCTTGCCGTCTGCACATCCACAAATATTGTCACGTCTGTCAGCCGCCATCTATTCCACGTGGCGAAGGCTCATGGGTCGGGAGTGGGTTGTCCCACACGCGTTTTAGGCTTATATCTCTGGACTTTGTTGTGGGCCTTGCATAATGGTCGTCTCGGGCATCTGACCCGTATCATTTGCGAATATCAATATTTTTATATTAACAATAATGGTTTGTCGTCTAGAAAATATATATAAATACAATAAGAATGTAATCAACATATTTTTTATTGATTCTATAATTGTAATGTCATTTTTATGTTATAGAAAATCTATGATACAATATAGTAATTATTTTTTTCACGCAGAAATGAAGTGTTATAAAGATTACGTACTTATCTCATTATTAAGAATCGTCAATCGAGATTTTTCTAATATTCATGAGAATCATGGATCGAGATTATCACAAATCATGTATAGACAGGGGCGTAACCAAGCAGTAGCTTGGGGAGGCCACCGCCCCTGCAGATTTTATTTATTTATTTTTTGGCTAATCTCGATCCATGATTCTCATGAATATTAGAAAAATCATAACACTGGAAACGGTAGAAACATAATTCGAAGAACAAGAACCTAGAAATAACAAAGAGTTTCTTGCTAAAAATATGAGCAGCAAAGTTAGTTCTACGCCTAATCCACTTAACACTGGAATGCAATTGAGCGAGAAGAGCAGCACCATCTTGGGCTAGGCTTCCAAAAGGAGACCTATTATTCGAAGAACTTGAATTATAGCCG